>CM060734.1:17612118-17636604 GCA_030704615.1 Takakia lepidozioides | reverse complement strand
GTAGTCTACTGCCCCTGATTCAAACAAGCCATCTTCCAGCAACATAGTAAGATTGGGTATTTTTTTGGTGCTACAAAGAGCAAAGCCATAACGCAGGAGAAAACATGGACTCACTTGAGCCAAGGACACGGAGTCACTCGTATCATAAGGTATCTAAAACTGACATCAAGCATCGGCTCTACAGGAGGGGGCTGCTATTTCATGAGCCATGAGCCATGAGCGGCATGAGCCATGAGCAGAGTCGTAAGTGTGGAAAAAAAATGAGCAGCACTATTTTCCGGAAATGAGTGTCCGCGGGAATAGGGTTTAGGGTGCCACGGTCATAGGGGGAGAAGGACCTCCCGATGAAGGAGGTTCGGCAATGTTATTTAGAATTATATATTGAAAGGCAATGTTTCGCGAATGGTAGGGTGGTACTGCTCTGTACAATGGGGGCCCATTTCAGCCTACCAGCCACTTGCAAAATCCACCCACACTCCCAATCCCAAACGAAATGAGCAATGACGCATTCTAGGAACGATGGACACAGAATAGAATAAAAAGAGGGCACAATGAGGTTTTATTGATCCACATGAATTGCATTTGAAGCACGTCTACTGTGCTGATTGTGCAATCAAATCTTTAGCCCTGTGCCTACTGAATACAAGTCACGTTGTCAATGGGACTTCGACTGCTCTCAGAACTAGCTCATGAGTCATGGGGCTCCTCCATGTAAAGTCGATTGCAGCCGTTGTACCGCCCTAGTGATGTTCACCACAATGTCCTGCCCTTCAATCATACCACCATCGAATATGGAAATCTTCACGTTTTCGTCGTCCACACCAATGCGAATGTCCCCATACAATGGAGAAGAGGAGCGCACTCCTTGAGGAGAATAGGTCTCTCCGATGGAGTCCACCCACGTCCAGTGGCAGCAGTTCCACCGCAACAGCATAGCAGTGCGCCTTCTTCTGCATGGGTGACCGTCGTAGCTGGGAAAATCGGAATCGAGGATGCGCAGGAGCCACGGACTCCTCAGACCAAGATCGTCACCCCGCTCGAAGGCGTAGTGGCCTACGATATACTCAAAAGCCACCAATGTTTCCACAATCGAACCAGTATCTTCTGTGTAATCTGTGTACCAGATAACAATGTCTCCCGATGTGGCCGAATACATTGCATAATCGATGCCTCCAAATGGGCAGTCGTCCCGGTTCCGGAAGCACGGCATCCTTGCAAAGGAGGACCTGAGGACGACTTGGATGCAGATGACAATGACCTTGCGGACAGCTACGAAGCCCTTAGATTTTGGAAATGATGCGAAGCGGAAGAGCAGTCCGGCCTCCAATAATGGAGCATCTGGGTCCCACGTACCCACCGACGGAGGTGGATGAACCATACATCTTTCTCATCAAGAAGTTATAGTTTGAGATCTGCCACCGAAGTCCATCCCCCCGGATGGAAATTCGGCGCCGCATTTACATCGAAGAGGGGATGGACTTCGTCGTGTCCAGTGGCTATCGGCCCACCTGGCAGTGAGTGCCCATAGTTTGCATGGCAGGGTAGGAAACTGAAACGGCTACATTCATGAAGCAGCCAATCTTCATCGGTCCAGGATCCTGTAGGGGGGAATTTAAATGTGCCCTGGAGTGTTGTGAGGAATTGCAGCGTTAGCTTGAACTTTTTCCAGCCACCGCGCTGCTCCTCCTCCATCCGGGAGCTGCTGTCATTGAGCGTACTCCGCTACTCTTTTTCAAGGATGCCGTGCCGCCGAAATCCAGCCGACTGCCCTTATCATGGCCACGATTATGCTATGTTCAAACCAGAATCAGGAGACATCATTGTCTGGCTCTCTGTTTTCACAGACGCTGCTGGAATCAAGCAAGAGTCTTTGCGCGCAATGGAGTATCTGGAGGGCTATTACCGCTTTGAGCGAGGTGAGGGCGAGGGTCAATGCGGTCCGTGGGTCCTGAAAATTGTTGACCTCGATATACCAAGCTGGAAAGGGATGCCGGACAGATCACGCACGGCCTCGCTTTGGCGCTGGAACTGCTGCCAGTGGACCAGGGAGGACGGCACGGGGAAAACTATATACGTGCAGATCACTCCGCTCTTCCAGTGTATGGAGACATTCGGCTGAGTTGCGAAGACGAATCGCACGGGCACATGAGGCCCACAGTGACCTTGTCAATGTATGATGGTGGTATCATTGATGGACATGACATTGTCGTCGGCTCCAGCAAGGGCAGCAGAACGACCGAATTGCAGTTTACCTCGAGGTGCCGCAGCAGTGATGAGCTTGTTTTGAGGGGTATCGAAGTTCCGTCGACTTGGTGAAGCCCATGTAGAAGGAGGAAGGGCTTAGTTTTGTCTGCAGTTGGTAAATGTGAGACATCGTGTCCGATCAATAAACCCATCGTACCTCACTTCTGTATGATTGTGTTTCATTCTGTTGAATAACTGTCGGAATTGGCCCACTGTTTACAATTTGATGTCTCATTTCTACAATGTGTCTGTCCGGATGAATATAGCAGAGTAACCGGTATGTGAGTCATGTGTCAAGAATATACCAGAGTAACGCCATGTCGGCATCGAAATGCGGCACCGCATTTCCATGTGGGACAAGGAAATGCGGTGCATCATTTCCGTCCAGGTACACGAAATACCAACACGGGTCTATAAATTGGACAGACAACGAGGTTGGCATTGCAAATGCGGCGACGCATTTCCAGCTTGGCAATGGAAACTTCTTTTTGGACAAGGGAATGCGGTGCCGCATTTCCGTCCAACACTTCGAAAAGTGTGACATTTCCGACCAGCGCGATGGAATGCGTTACCGCATTTCCGTGAGAGGGTCTGCAAATGGACAAATTGCGATGTCCGTTCTGGAAATGCGGCGCCGCATTTCCATGTCCGTCATCGACTTTTTTTTTACAATGGAATGCGGTGCCAATTTTTGCTGATGGGCCTGCAGTTCGAACAACGACCATCCCCAATATGGAAATGCGGCACCGCATTTTCAATTCCGCCATCTCGACCTCCTTGTTCGACCTCTGTAAGCGTGGTGGCATCCATGCAAAGGAAATTTTGGAAATGCGGCACCGCATTCCAATCGGCCGATTACTTTTTACTATGCCAACATTGAAATGGAAAATTTAGTCCCTCCCCTGTTTTGGAAATGCGGTGCCGCATTTCCAAAAGAGGTTCTTAGAGTTGCCAAAATTTTGGAAATGCGGTGCCCCATTTCTGATTTTGGGAGCGTCGTGGTTTGGCGATTGTGTGGCTGGAATGCACACTGGAGAGGGGTCACGAATGTCTGGCAGAATTTCCTTTATATACTCTGGAAGAGAATTTACATTTACAGAGACTTCATTAAAATTCTATTAATCTTGAAAATCATCCGAATCCTCATCCTGTTCTAGACTGTCCTGCTCCGCCTCCACCCCCTCAGTGCCTTTCTCATCTCCAGCGGACTGCTCGTTGGCCAGGCTTTCGAAAATCCCATCTTCCCCTTGCGGAACTGTCCATCTCACCTCCGTTGGGTCGTCTTCCTCCCTGTCTGCGTCGCTCTCATCCGCTGAATCACATATGTACTTTCGTACCCGTCTACCTGTCTGAGCTGCTGCCAACTCTTTCCTTATCCTTCTGTCCTCCCTAGCCCTCTCCAAAATCTGCTCTACTTTACTGGGATTCTCACTTCTTCTAATCGCTGTATTTGCGAGTTTAGCTGCATAACTAGGAAGGGAGTAGTCCCTCACCGGGCTCGTCATGAAGTCGGCCCTCGCAAAGAACGGGACATTCTTCCTGGCAGGAAGTGTAGGCCCTACATGTTTCGACCCGGACCCTGCAATCCTGCACATGACAATCATCAACGAGACTAATGAGAACCACAGTCGGGAAATTCGTTTGACATAAATGACCCAGAAGGCTTTGCAAACTTACAATGTTTGCACTCACTCGTATTCCGGGTTCTCCTCCGCATCAATGTCCACTGTGTCTTCCTCGGACTCCGACGAATCCGAGGAGACTTCCGCTCTGTCGGGAGCCTTAACATTCCGTTGCAGCCCTTCCAGATGGGATCCCCACACGGATGAATCCTCCTCGTAGGCAAAGAGGTGCCGGTCGGAAAACCGCCCAGCCCACATTGAGGCACCTGTTACAATGCCATCCACACATTACCACATGGCGCTTCAGATGTTGCGAACTACATCCTAACGAGAATTTGCAGAACAGCATAGATCAAGATTCTGCATACCTGTCCCACAGATGAGGTCGAGCACTGTGCCCTCCACGTCTGTGCATGTCTCCATAATTGTCTGAATGAAGGCAGGGCTCCGAGTCCGTGAGTACCGCAGGGGTTCCGTTGAAGTGAGGCTATGAGGGAGAAGTTCCTTGGGAACGTTGTTGAACAGAACGTCGTAATCGAGTGGGTCGCAGTTCGGGTCAACCTTTCCTCCCTCCTTCCGGAAAGCAAAGGTGGAGTTCTCCTTCACAAAGCAGTATGCATCGAACTGCTTCGTCTGCATACACAGGGGGAAAACGATTAGAAACCGAATGCGGCACCGCATTTGAAAACACCCAAGCAAATGAATGGACGAGTGCCAGTGTCGTAATCACCTTCTTCCCTTCCGACCGAAGGCCCAGTGTGTTGATGCACGTCCACTTCTTTTTCAGAATCGGGACGGCGCTCTTGCGGGTCCACTTCGCAATTCCTGTCTGAGTGTTTTTTCCTCTGCTCGCCAGGACAACCACACAGCCTCTGTCGTCCAACACCATGCGGGCAAGCCCGAATCCTTTCTTCCAAAAGTCCTCCGAGTACCTGTTCCAAGATGGCAAAGCTTGCAGTCCTTCCACAGGCTCTCCGTCCGGAATATCCAAGATGATCATATCGCAAGACCACTCGGTGGCATTTCCGCCCCTCCTACAATCCTTGTCTGCACACACCCTCTCAAAGAACGAGACCATATTCTGAAATCCTGGGGTGTCGGAAGGCTCTTCGGCAGTCGCCTTCTTCAGTGCTCTGCCCTTCAGACCCTCCATGGTCTTCATGTATGCCAACTTGGCTGCCCGTCCATCCAAAGCCGCCAAGAAACTCTCATTTACACACTGGACTACTGTTTCGGGAGCCACTTTCGGCCTCTTCATTTCCACCGGCTCGAAAGGGTGCCCCCCTGGGGGGTTGAAGAGTGCCTTCTTTGCCGAGCCAGTTCTCGTGCCTCTCGTGACAACGGTGGGCACAGGGGAGGCAGCCTGCGTTTGGGGGGGTGGGCTGGTTGCAAAGTCTCCATCGGAGTCCTCTTCCTCACCCTCTTCCTGAACAGGCTGTTTCTGCTTCTTCGTTTTGGCGGGTGTCACAACAGCTGCTCCTTGCTGGCGAGTCCTCTTCTTCGACCCCTTCTGTTGGGCCTGCACAGCTGCATCCACCGTCTTTTGTGCCATCTCAGCTGCCTTTCTGGATTCTTCCAGAGCAGCAGATTCCTTTGCCGACTTTGGCCCAGCAGGGACACGTCTTTCCTTTCTCTTCTCTTCTGCCAAGGCGTGCAGATCTTTCTCAGACTCGTCAACAATACCGCCAGACATGTCCAGGTACCACGGGCATCCAACGAGATGCGCGGGATGCCATTGTTTCTGCATCTCGGGTGTGTAGACACAGCTTGGGCCCGCCACGGTCCAAGCCATGAAGAACGGGGGCTCTTGAGCCAGGGCCCCTGTCTGAAGGAGCACGTATTTCATATACCTGCAAGGCAGTCAGCATGCGTGAGCAAAAGTTGAGACCAACCTACTCGCAGAGTGCCACCGAAAACATAAAATGCGAATGCGGTGCCGCATTTCCGAGACAAACCTCGTAACCAGGCTTCGCATACAAGGGCAGCTGTGCTTCACCTGTAAACAATTCGCATTGCAGCTTTCCCCGCTCCCTCCTGATGTGTAAACTCCACGCTCCTTCTTGCTGTCTGTAGCTCTCTGGCGAAAAGGTTGTCCTTGTACGCACATCTGAAACGTGTCACGTAGTCTTCCAATGTCTGTGTTCCATCCCATTTGACGTACAAGCCGAACGAATTTGTGTGCATTACGACTTGCTCCTTCGCATTCGACATTACCTGCGATTCCCAAATGCATTGTCACGTAGCAGTTCAGGGAATTCATGTCAGAAAAGCAAATCTGGGGAAGTACCTTGAATTACCTGGAACCACCAAGTCATACGGTTGAGCCACACATCCACTGCAGGGTCGGAAACTTCCAGTGGAAAAGACCACATTGTCCTTATGCTCTCGGATGCATTCCAGATCGACAGCCACCGTGTCTGCCATTTCCGATCCAATGTCAGGAGCTGGAAGAGAGTGGCTATTGCTAGGAAGGAACTTCAGTGCATTGAAACCTCACCTTCTCTTTCGCCTCCACACATGCCGTTGAGAGGTGATGCAGTTTCTCCAATTGCATGGTCGGCTGCATGGCCCGAGAATAGTGTTTTGCAATCTCGGGGATGAAGTCCTTTCCAAGTGCCGGATCTGCAATTGCCACCAGCTTCACAAGCTTTGACTTGTATTTGGTTCTGGACTTGACACCGGCTTCCTTCAAGTGCTCAGTCAATGACTGCAACGTTTTGACCTGCCCCTCACTTTCCATGAAGAAGCGTTTGGCATGGGCCAAATCCAGCTTGATGTTTGACTGCCAACAAAAACATGCAGAAGCGTTACATTCGATTCATGTGGAAACATTACTGAAAATTGGGGAAGGATGAGCAGAGGGAAATTGGAGGACGACTTACTTCGTATATCACCTCCACCATTCCATCCATAGTGAGACGATACCATGTCCGGTCTGTTTTTGCAACGGCTTTCTGAATGAGCTCGGGCTCCAGCATTTCCGCAAACATCTGCGGATCAGTGAGACCAGTTTTCCTCACCCTGTACAGCATATGTGCCATGTGGGTATGCACGTACGCATTCTCAGTGACCCTGCAAGGCACACTCTCCAGTTCAGTACACGGAAGCACGGAAACAAACCAGAATGGAAACCGAAATGCGGCACCGCATTTCGAACGTGCTAGGGAGGGTATGAGTATCTTACGAGTTGAGGTCCGCCATGGCATTCTTGAGCAGGGAGGAGTCTGCCGCCTTCACCTTCAGGATGACACACTCCACCATGTAATGCCAGCCAATGTGCTTGGCATGGTTCTGCTTGATGTACTCCCACCAGGCGAGAAGTCGGTGATTCCCGTCCCACACAAAGAACATTTTACCCGACATATGGCCGAAGTCTGGATCACCCTTCAGCGTCGCCTCGAATTCGTCGTTGCGAGTGTGCCAGTGGGTATCCCACGTTGACAATTCATCGGCAGTGGGTCCACGAGTTTCGCCGTCCTCATTCTCAATGGAAACGTAAAACGCTGCCGATCCCAGACGGTACCCTTCTCGAAATGCGAACTTGAGCTTATCCACATCTCCGGGAAGGGCCTGCCTGACGATGGGAAGGGAGACCATGCGACAGAGTGGGATTCGAAGAGTCCGCTGGAATACCCTGCTGCCCAGAACTCTGCCAATGCTACTGTGTGTCTCCTCCAACATTTTATCCGCTGCACTTTTGAAATCCTCCGGAGACATGTCTGTAGGTGCCGGTAGTGGCTGAGCAGCTGGAGCATCCTCAACTGGAGCTGCACTCTGGGGCCTGTCTGCGGGCAATTCTGCCATTGCAGAGGCCTCCTCCGGGCCTGCTTGCTCATCGGTGGTGAGGTCTTGCTGCGAACGTTGAGCGGCAGCACCCTCCTCCGGTACCAAATCGAGATCAACGGTCGATCCCATTGCCTTCGCTGCAGCAGAGTCGGCCCCAACATCTGCAGGCGGGAAATCCTCCAGGAACTGAGCTTCAGCTCGTGGAAGCGGTTTTGCGGGAGATTGTTCGCCTGTCGCCCTGATTGCCTTCTGCTTCCTCATCCTTGCAGGTGAAGGTGTCTGCTGCAATTGAATCTGAACGCGAGTCAATCTCTGGGGCTTTGAACTTGCCCTTCGAAGACGCGTCTTTGAATCGCACAGGGCTAGACCCGGCAGGAATACCCGCGCTCGGGGATCGGGTGGGTGTACGTGCTGCAGCTAGCTCCTCGGACTCTTCCTGCGGCTCTTCGGATTCCTGCGATCCCTCCAGCACGTCCACCTTTCCTGTTAGGCATGCAAACATGTTCTGCATTCAAGTCTCCTAGCATTCAGTCTAAGAATTACAGAAGCAAAATGGGGGGTTCGGTGCTCGATCAGCTGCGCGCAGCCCGATCGCATGGAGCTCTCACTGGTGGCTGGGTTGCCTGAGTGGCCTGCTGCTCGGAGATGGCAATCTCCTCCTGTAGACGCATCTGCTTCCTCCCCTTCGGCATTGGCCTACGTCCGAAGTATAATTTCCGGAGCTTGCGACGAGGTCTCCTGTCTGGTGCACGAACTCCCCCCCTCTCAGGTTCGAGCATAAGAAGAACAGAGAGAGGGAAAAGGGGCAAAGAGTGCAGATGGAAAGGGCGCGAGAGGGGTGACTGAGGAGACACGACAAAAGTAGATGAAACGGCGGTGATGCACCACTTGGGTTCGAAAGGGTTGGACGAAAGTGTCTCCTCGTGGAGTTTGCGTCATTACGAAATTCGAATCGTTCAGGGTACGCCTGCCGTCCGAAAAACAAACATCATTATCCAACGGTCAGGCCGCGCCGCCTCATGCCCCTTCAGTCAGATAGAGTGCCGACATGTGCAGCAATTCCGTTGCTCCACGTGTTCACATTTCAAGGCATTTCCGTCCCAGCGTCTGATGAGTTGGAGCGAAAATGCGAATGCGGCGCCGCATTTCCGTTAAGTACCATCACGAAGCTACACATCCGTACTTGTTGGAAGAAAATGCGGCACCGCATTTCCGTTCCACCTTCACATACCTTAGTTGTTGAACGGAAATACGGTGCCGCATTTCCGTCCCACAGCTCCATGTATGAGATACAAAAGGGAAATGCGGCGCCGCATTTCCGTTCTGGAATGTCGAAAGGTGCGATTCGGACGGGAATGAGGCACAACATTTCAGTTCCCGTGGTTCATGATTTTCAATGTGAACGGAAATGCGGTACCGCATTTCCGTTCCCCCTTCACATACGTTAGTTGATGAATGGAAATGCCGTGCCACATTTCCGTTCGGGAAAGTATAGAGGTCTCACCTGGACAGAAATGCGGTGCCGCATTTCCGGTCTGGAAAGTTTGAAGGTCTCACATGGATGGAAATGCGGCAACACATTTCCGTAGCACAGCTCCAGGCCCCATATACAAAACGGAAATGCGGCGCCGCATTTCCGTTCTAGAATGTCGGAAGGTGCGACTCGGACGGAAATGCGGTGCCGCATTTCTGTTCCCGTTGCGCACGATTTTCAGTCAGAACGGAAATGCGGTACCGCATTTCCGTTCTGTAGAGTATTAACGTCTGACGCTGGCGGAAATGCTGTGCCGCATTTTCGTTCCACAGCTCCATGCCTCACATACAAAACGGAAATGCGGCGCCGCATTTCCGTTTTGGAATGTCGGAAGGTGCGACTCCGACGGAAATGCGGTACTGCATTTCCCTTTTGAATCTAATACATTCCGTTCTGGAATGTTGGAGGTGCGACTCGGATGGAAATGCGTTGCCGCATTTCAGTTCCGATGGTTCACGATTTTCAGTCAGAACGGAAATGCGGTACCGCATTTCCGTTCTGGAATGTTGGTAGGTGCGACTCGGATGGAAATACGCTGCCGCATTTCAGTTCAGATGGTTCACGATTTTCAGTCAGAACGGAAATGCGGTACCGCATTTCCGTTCTGGATAGTATGAATGTCTCAAGCGGTCGGAATTGCGCTGTATGAAGCTGTCGGAATCGCACTCGGCTCCATGCATCAGATACAAAATGGAAATGCGGCGCCGCATTTCCGTTCTGGAATGTCGGAAAGTGCGACTCGGACAGAAATGCGGTGCCGCATTTCTGTTCCCGTTGTTCATAATTCTCAATCAGAACGGAAATGCGGTACCGCATTTCCGTTCCACCTTCACATACCGTGCTTGGTGGATGGAAATGCGGTACCGCATTTCCGTTATGGAGAGTATGAATGTCTTTTAAGGACGGAAATGTGCTGCAGCATTTCTATCCCTCAGCTCCATGCATCAGATACAAAATGGAAATGCGGCGCCGCATTTCCGTTCTGGAATGTCGGAAAAGTGCGACTCGGACGGAAATGCGGTGCCGCATTTCTGTTCCCGTTGTTCATAATTCTCAATCAGAACGGAAATGCGGTACCGCATTTCCGTTCCACCTTCACATACCGTGCTTGCTGGATGGAAATGCGTTACCGCATTTCCGTTCTGGAGAGTATAAAGGTTTCCCCCGGACGGAAACTCGGTGCCGCATTTCCGTCGCTCTGGTGCATGACCAAGATGCAATACGGAAATGCGGCGCCGTATTTCCGTCCACCAGCAATCGAAAGAATCACTCGGACGGGAAATCTGGAACCTGAATGGGTTGCATTGTTCCGAAACAACACAATTGCGGCCAGTCTTGATGAGCACAACTTGGTTGTCTGACCGTTTTAACTAACAGTCCTGGCACTTGTCAGTGCGAACGTTCCTGTCTGCACCGAGAATACTGCTGGATCCACCCTCAGGAGAAACTGTCAGGAGATGTTATTTCGTCGCCGAATCGGCCATCATTGTCATACTTACTGGCTATGGAATCAAACCTCCCACCTTCATGCATGTAGCTTGAAACAATACTTTCCACTTCAATGTGCGACTTCCAATCGTCGATGGACTCCGCAGATCCACTTAGATGGTGCCTGTGAGCCTTGGTCTGTCGCTATACTGAACCTCGCACTTGCCAACTCCGTGCGGTGTTCGATGGCTCCGAATTCCTACGCTATAGTTTGCTGTCCTCCGCAACTTGGGAGAGCCTGGATCCCAAACGAGGGAGGACTTTGCAGAGTGACTGAAACTTACCTTTGTTCCAAATTCAAGCTCAAACCGGGCACAGTTTATTTGGAAGAAGAAAGGAAGGATGTTCCTGGACAGGTTGACGAGACCATTGTCGTGCTAGGTAACGACGGAGGTTGCGGAATCGAATGGCACGTTCCCCGTCAGACACCATCCTGTACCGAGCTGTGGGAATGCCCATTCCCTTTCCGAATCAGTCGCTGCCCACACCATCCACAAAGGAGTCCGGAAACCGAGAGGCGGCCACTGCCAACAGAGAGGTATGCAACGATAATCATTCCCGACCTGGACCGTCAAGACCCTCCATAGCTTCTCGTGTGGACGTATTCGACATTTCCGACGAGGAAGATGATTGCATTGAGGTACCCATGTCCTCCACACGGTCGTTCAAATCCGGCATGGACGTCTCTGTCGGTGCTACGAATGTGCCCTCGAGCATAACTCCAACCCGGTCCATTGTGCAGCTCCTACGACAACATCACCTCGATGGTTCTCGCTCCGAGCTGGCTGCTCTCGACTATGCCAAATTTCCAGTCAGAAAGGTAACTTTTCTGCCTCCCGAAGTCGATGGCAATGTCATCTTCGAGTTTCCACCTGTTTCTTCGTCAAAGAAAGCCTCCGGGATGTTAACAGACATGGATCGAAAGCATGACGGACACCCCTGGTGTGTGACGAAGACCAGTAGCACGAAAATTGCTGATGGTGTTCGTGTACGATATGTCCTCTGTGCGGGGAAGCTGAGGTGCCTCAATCCCACCTGCTTCCACTTTCTCTCCAAAGGAGGGCGGAGAAACGAGACGGATTGGACTGGCACAACGCATCATCCATTCATTGTCTCCAGCCAAGCTCCTGCGGGTTCTTTCAAGTGTGCACATTGCAAAGAACCACCGACGTGCATGTCCATGTGCAGAGCCAAGCAATATTACGTAATCCATTTGCTCCCGGACTTGACTAGAGCTTGCATACACGTTGGGGTCCACTGCCACCCCTTGGCGAGAGGCAACATGCGTGAGGCTGTGCAGGAAGCACACGACATCATAAAAGAGGAGGTGAAATTGAGCCCCGGAGCCAGACCAAAGCAGATTCAGCTGAAGGCAGCCCACAAGATTGCTCTTGGCAAAATCATGTCTGAAGATGGTTCCGACCGAGAGCCCTTGACCGAAGACGAGATGCGTGACCTCTTGGAGTCCGTCTCGCACGTTTGTAGTCCGAATGTGCGGAATCACATCGTATCTTGCAAGCAGGAGTTCGGCAGGGGGTCGGACATGTACTCAATCCTGGAGGTGAAACGAATGACTGGATATGACTACATCCAAGGTAGCAGGTTTCCAGGGCAAGGCAGCGAATCCGATCGTTGTTACATTTTCAAAATGTCGACGTGTGGGCCTGGGAGTGGAGTCGACTTGGTCACTCGCATGACAACTGGAAACTTGTCGAATGCTTGGGTGATGTTTGATCACATCAAGCGAATTACAAACCATCAGTGGGTGACTATGGGTGCGCATGTTTATGACTATCACTCCAAGAGGCTCATGACGATTGCAATCTGCGAGATGAAAGGGGAGGACACACAGTCCGAGATGCATCTGTGGGAGGGCATAAACGAGCAGATGGCAAGGGCGGGATTGCCAGAGCCCAATTTCAGGGGATTCATGGCAGACAACGCTCAGGCCAACTGGGCAGCGGTGCGGCGTGTGTACGGTGAGGACCCCAATGTTCCAATGGAGGGGAAAGAGAGATCCTGTGGATTCCATTGGATGCAGAGTCTATCCCACTACACTACCAAATTTGTTGCTAGCTCATTCCAGGCTGAACACCGTGTCCTTTGTACGGCGTGGAAGGATGCACCCACATTTGATGACGCGGAGGTTAAGTTTGCTATCATCGAGGCTTGGTGGAACACGTCAGGTGCAGTGGAGACAACCAATCTGGGAGCATTGCACAGCTGGTTGGGGTGGTGGCATTTTCGGTATCGACAGTTCGGACAGTACATGCGGGAGGTAGGCTGCTGTCATTTTCGTTCATTTGTCTTTCTGTTACGGACATTTCGATTGGTCCCTCACCATTGTTTGTGTCCTTCTAGGAGCGGTGCTTGGATTCCGACACGGACATGCCGAACACGAATATGGCAGAATCGGTCCACTCCTCCTGGCGAGCGTCTTCTGCCGCACATCTGGTGGACGTAGTGACGGCCACAACGGAGGACATCGACAGAGCAATCATGCAGCAAGCCACGTACTACAAGTTCCTGAGCGGCAAACAATGGGGCTTTGGGCCGGACAGGGAGGAATTGTTGGTACGAACAGCTTCGAGGTCCAAGAATCCAGTGAAATGGGCGACAGCATTGCGAGAGAAGATCAAAGGGACGCCTCTGCACCGCAGAGGTGAACACCTAGAGGGGGACGTCCGGACTCGCCCTGTCAGGCGGAGGATTGAAGAGGAACCCGGGTGCGAAGAGGATTCCTGGAGATCCGACAGGAACATTCGGACAGCACCTCGAGGTCCCGTCATGTTGCCGCACAATGTGTCTTCCAGCAGTGGAAGCCCAAGAAATTCCAGATCGCCGTCGCCTTCAACCGGGGATTTCGTGCAAAAAATTCCCACCGCTCCCTTGCCCCACATTCCGCCCGCTGTTATGCAGTATGGCCAAGCCATTGTGGAGACGACTGTGTCTGCATCACAGTGGAGAATTGCTCGCACAAAGCCGTCGTTTCGAGGAAGGTGTTCTGCAATTCGTGTGGATACACGGCAACGTTGTTTAGAGATGATAAGGAGGAATCCAGATGGGGCTGTCCCTGCTCCTACTTTTACAGGAAGATTTGTCCATGCAAAGTTTGCGGAGGCGACAACCACCCAGTTCTGGTTCTGCAGGCACGACATTATGACTTGCGTGTATGGAAACCCAAGTACGGCATACAAACAATGCCAGAGGCTCCCCCGGTGTGGCCGGTGGAACCAGGCTGCGATCTGAGTCAGGTTGAGGCCGACGCCCTTACCGCCGCAGGATTTCGGATGGTGCAGCGCACTGACGTCCCCAGAGAACCATTTCCGCTTCCACAGCCTCCACCACCGACCCCTGTGAGAGCAAGAACAATGGGACACGACAGCTCTAAGCATCCTACACACCGTTGGGGGAAACCGAAGAGGCGGCGACCTCCCTCAAAAGTGAACGAGACAAGGATGGGAAATGCACTTCGGATGAACTGTACAATCCAGAGCTCGACAGAAGTGCCCCCACCAGGATTCGGGCGTGTGTATCAGATGGCCACGGCGGGCTCAGCTGTTCGCAATGAGGTGTACACCATCACCATTTCAGAATTACCCACCTGCAATTGCACCGACTTCCAGATCATGGCGAACAAGGGGGCATCATACTGCCCTTGCAAGCATTTGTACTACGTGTACCTAAAGAGACTCCGTTGTAATTCCACAACTCATCACTTCATACATGCACCAGGGTTGAGCCCCCAGGAGGTTCACACTCTTCTGAATATGGATCCAGGGGACCAGTGAGCTTGGCTTGCGGTCCCAATACAATGGTACGCCCATCCTTTTCGGATAGTAGAACTGTACTGCTGCCAGTACCTCAGACTCTGGCCACAGAAAGGTCCGACATATGTCTTGCCTACCAGTAACCTGTTTTGCTCGAACTAAGATATTACTATATCGTTCACTTGCTTCCACGTGCATGTATTTTTGTATGTTGGAGGGTTCATGTTTTTCTGCTTTCCGAAAACTTGCTTTCCTCATTCGACCTCCGACAAGGAAATGCGGCGCCGCATTTCCAAGTATCATCGTAGGTACTGGCAGAGGCGGCCTTCGCCAACACCAAACCGCTCCGAAATTTCGCACGTGCGAACCCTAATGCGGCACCTTATTTCCCAGTTTAGTTGCAAACCTTTCCCGCCGAATACCCGAAGAAGACAGAATTGTGAAGTACTGCAGATTGTATTGGTGCAGACTCCATTGGTTCAATCGCGGCAAAAGGGTCAGCTTCATTCCAATGTTAAGGCATGTAAAACCGCGGAATACTCTATACAGGCCAGTATGCGACATCCTTTTGCAGTGGTATACTGGATTTCCCGTTGCACGGTCACTTATTTCCATGAGCGGATCTAAAAAACCATGAGCGGACTTGTTACTGACGACATATCTTCGCCGCATTACATGATCTGGAACGTCCAAAAACGGCAAGGTCAAATTAAAAAACTATTATTTTAATACTTGTTTAATCTGCCGCATTTCCAAATTTGGAGGAGTCCGCTCATGAAATCCGCGTATCTTAGACTTCGGCTCACCGCTCATGCGGCTCATGCGGCTCATGGCTCATGGCTCATGGTTTCTGCTCATGAAATAGTAAACCTCCTACAGGAGACCAGCTAACAAGAGTAATGTGCATTGATCGGATCATGTATAAGGTGTACAGTACATGTACTCTAGTAGGTTGTCTTACCAGGGCCTAGCTCATAATATCATCATTCAGAAGTCATTTAGATGCTCTATGTTTATTTCAGGTACCATCGAGGATGCCTTACTCTCCGTGCCCAATCAACCAACATATTTTTGCTGGAGAGGATCATACCTTATGAGGGATTTGTTGCTCCATATTATTGTTATGGAGGTATAGGGGGCTGATACCCCATGGCTTTGCCAGACCTCTGCAAAAGCCATTAAAGGTGTTAGAACATCAAAGTAAGAAGACAAGAAAATGACAAGTGAGAGGTAGATAGTGTGTACAGAAACCACTAAGTACATTGGGCAAAAAACAGAGGGAAGATAAATATGTCTTGTCAAGGCACAGACAAGACAAGTGCTGTCATTGTCAAATAAAGACAAATCAGCCTCATGACGAGGCACTATCTAACTTCACCTCGCATAGACAGTATCTTACTTGATAGAAACTCATGTCATCTTCCTGGAAGTACATGAAAAGTTAGGGTGGGAGGGTGGGATTTCCAAGACAACCATCACCCTGGATTCAGATGTCATTCATCATTGAAAGAGTCTTGTTTTTTTTTTTATTATTAAAAAAACCAGGACAAACACCACCCTTGGTACATACCATCAGCAGAAACACTTGAGCCTTTAAAAACGAGTGCCAGGTGTTGCAATTCCAAAAGCCCAACCTGATAATTTAGTCTATGTTCCATGAATGCATAAAGGTCTGGATCTGGATTTCCATCATCTCTCCAAAACTCAATCAGAGCAGGAGTGCTAGATTGAGCATAATCAGAACTTTATGGACAACACCAGCTCAGAGGGTATTCCAAAAAGCCCAGTTTGAAAAATTAAACCAGACATTATGTATTTTGAAAAAGCCAGACCAGCCCACTGCTTGGTATTTTTCCAAGTCAAAACAGTGTGCAAAGGTCTTGCTTTCAAATCACTGGGTATGTCCAAAAGTACTACTTGGTACTTTTCAAACTTATAATAGCGTAACCAGGCCTGTTTTAAACTCAATGGTTAATTCCAAAGATACTGCTTGGTACACCTAAAGCAGCCATTATGTAATCTGAAAAGCCATCAAGCCAAAACAGCTTAGACAGTTTTGTTTTAAACTCAGAGAGTAGTTCCAAAAACCTGCTTCATAACTCAGACCAGACGGTGGTAATTTGGCAAAGCCCTTCAATACATCTGCTTGGTATTCTTCAAGCTAAAACAATATGAATATATCTGCCTTAAACAAGTTAAAACAGTAAAACCAGATCTGTTTCAGACTCAAAGGGTGGTTCCAAAGGCATAGCTTGGCAACCTTAAAACAGATGTTATGTAATCTGAAAAGCCCGTCATGCCAGGTGCTTGGCCTGTTTTAAACTCAACGCTTAATTTCAAAGATGCTGCTTGGTACACCTAAAGCAGCCAGTATGTAGTCTGAAAAGCCATCGAGCCAAAACAGCTTAGACATTCTGTTCTAAATTCAGAACGTAGTTCCAAAGACCTGCTTGATAAATCAGACCAGACAGCCTGTAATTTGCTCAAAGGGTGGTTCCAAAGGCATTGCTTGGCAACCTTAAAACAGATGTTATGTAATCTGAAAAGCCCATCATGCCAGCAGCTTGGTAATCTCTAAGTTAGAGCAGTGTAGTCATGACTGTTTTAGTCTTAGAACTCTAACCTCGATGTCCAAAAAGTACTCCTTGGTACTTACCATGTTAAAACAACATAAGAAGGCCTGTTTTAAGCATCACTGGATAGCTTTAGGTCTGGAGATGTTACTCCAGCACCATATCAATATGATGCCAAAGTTCATACTGGTATCATGCTAGAAAAACCGACTTATAATCAGGTTGAAAACCCCCGAGTCTTAATAGAACGTCTGTATTCTATAAAGCTCAGCACATTGCCATATTGTTCAACAGAAGCAGTTGGTTGCAATCATAAAAAAACAAAAACAAATCGTATCGGATGCCCCGCTGAAGCAGTATTCAGCGTCAATCGTCACCATCGCCAAGTCTTTTGATCATCTGCAAACTGAAAGATACATATTAAGTGAAGGCCCTCACCTGTGCCCGTCCCCAAAACCACCACATCAAAGATGGGTGTTAGTGAGGATGCACCAAGTGAGTAGCAGGTCTTCATAGTTGCTATCCATGTCCAACATGCATTCTACAGTGAGCAAATTGATCAAAAGAAAAACAAAGATGCGACACCACTAAGAACCTTAATCGTTTGTGGAGTGGGACGCTGCGGCGTTCAACATCTGAATCTCAATAGAATGCAACAAAATGGGAGACTCGAGGAAAATTGCATCTTTACAAAGTGCAACTTAACTTCCTCCGTCTCCTTAAGAGCGCCGCTGCTTCATGAATGCGACAGATTGCAGGCAAACACAGCAGTAGGTCGTTTGCCAGCACGGGAAATGGAAGTACCTGCCGCCATCGCGCATTAAAAAAACAAAGCGCGCGCAGATCGTGCTGCTCGAGCACTCAGCCGCCATCGCCCTCCACCAGAGAAAACAAGCACGAGTATCGTGCTGTGCTTAGGGCAGAGAGACGGTTAGGCAAACCATCCCGCGATTTCATCCACTGGGAATGAAATTTTGCACTTTCATTAAGGTTACATCCTCTTAGGCTTACATCCGTTATGGTTACATTGAGGAAGGATGTAATGGATGAAAAATTGCAGGCTACATCCTCGGTGGTAAAGTTCAAGACAATAAATTTCCAAACCAGATAGGCTTAGGAAAAAAATTGTTAATCCTGAACAGATAATTGGAGAGAGGGAGAGGGGGGGCACCCACCATCCAACCCCTGGTATGGCAATCCCTTATGGAGTGAGTTTGGTATGCACTCACCCCGTAAGGGAGTGCGCATACCAGACCCATTCTCATAAGGCTCTCCCTCTACAATGTAGTTCTATCCTTGGACTTGAATACCAAATGGATAAAAGGCCTGCATTCTCTCTGCTCTCGGATTACGAGTGAACATTGGCACAACGTAATTCAAACTTGGCAAGAGTTCAGAAATTACAGGTGTTCTTCAACCAATGGCAGCAGACTACTGCACATCTTCCCACCATATCGGCCAACTTTTTGGTTAGAACCAATTTACCCAAAGGTATGAATAAGAACTTGTGTTCTTCAGCCACTGGCAGTAGTCTACTGCCCCTGATTCAAACAAGCCATCTTCCAGCAACATAGTAAGATTGGGTACTTTTTTTGGTGTTACAAAGAGCAAAGCCATAACCTGGAGAAACATGGAAGCACTTGAGCCAAGGACACGGAAGTCACTCGTAACATAAGGTATCTAAAACTGACATAAGGCATCGGCTACAGGAGACCAGCTAACAAGAGTAATGTGCATTGACCGGATCATGTATAAGGTGTACAGTACATGTACTCTAGCAGGCTGTCTTACCAGGGCCTAGCTCATAATATCATAATTCAGAAGTCATTTAGATGCTCTATGTTTATTTCAGGTACCATCGAGGATGCCTTACTCTCCGTGCCCAATCAACCAACATATTTTTGCTGGAGAGGATCATACCTTATGAGGGATTTGTTGCTCCATATTATTGTTATGGAGGTATAGGGGGCTGATACCCCATGGCTTTGCCAGACCTCTGCAAAAGCCATTAAAGGTGTTAGAACATCAAAGTAAGAAGACAAGAAAATGACAAGTGAGAGGTAGCAAGTGTGTACAGAAACCACTAAGTACACTGGGCAAAAAACAGAGGGAAGATAAATATGTCTCGTCAAGGCACAGACAAGACAAGTGCTGTCATTGTCAAATAAAGACAAATCAGCCTCATGACGAGGCACTATCTAACTTCACCTCGCATAGACAGTGTCTTACTTGATAGAAACTCATGTCATCTTCCTGGAAGTACATGAAAAGTTAGGGTGGGAGGGTGGGATTTCCAAGACAACCATCACCCTGGATTCAGATGTCATTCATCATTGAAGGAGTCTTGTTTAAATTTTTTTTATAAAAAAAACCAGGACAAACACCACCCTTGGTACATACCATCAGCAGAAACACTTGAGCCTTTAAAAACGAGTGCCAGGTGTTGCAATTCCAAAAGCCCAACCTGATAATTTAGTCTATGTTCCATGAATGCATAAAGGTCTGGATCTGGATTTCCATCATCTCTCCAAAACTCAATTAGAGCAGGAGTGCTAGATTGAGCATAATCAGAATTTTATGGACAACACCAGCTCAGAGGGTATGTTAGAGGATTGTCTGGGACTTAGACACTTATACGGGATCTGTAGGGTACCCTTAATTTTTGCACAGACTGAGATCAACAGGAGCCTTAGGGGTGACAGCAGCGCACTGTAGAAGGGGTTTACACAGTCCATCACAGCCAACACAGCCCGTCACAGTCCTCACAGCCGACACAGCCATCACAGCCAACACAGCCAGTCACAGCCCGACACAGCCAAACACAGTCGCACAGCGAGTCACAGCCCGTCACAGTTTCACATAGCCAGTCACAGCTTGACACAGCTATCACGACCATAGGGAACGGAGAGCAGGACAGGGAACGACTGTGGGGAACAACACCTGCAAATGGAACATGTTAGTTCACGGACGACGGTTAGTGAGGGAAACGGTTAGAGCCACGGGTAGGAAGATAAAGGGAGAAGCAAGGACTGAGAAGGGGATTATTATTCTTGGAAGCACGTCAGGGGGAGGACTTCTTGGTCATGGATGAGAGGGGATCGGGCGGAGAGCAAGAACGGAAGCAAGCATGGAGAGCACGGTGAAGGAGGAGAGATGATTAGTAGATGCTTGTTATATGCAAAGCTGTAGTGATATTGTAAAGCAGATTAGAGACACAATGGCTTCGGCCTGATACCTGATAAATCATAATCTGATACTTATACGATACAATCACACTGTGTAGAGAGATCTGAGTGAAGCTGTGGAATGAATGGATGAGTTGAAGGAATTTGATAGATTGATGAAGCAAACTGATACTTAATTATCAATGGTAAGGTAGCTAACATGAATGTGGAAAGGGAAACAAATAGGAAACACCCCCATGATACACTAGCTGTAGGTCATGACTGATTGTTCTGAGCGGGTTGAGTACTTAGAGATTTCCAACTCTTCTATCTTGGAGTTTCCGCCTCGGATAGCGAAGGGATGGGTGAGTAAAAGCCGCGCGACATTTGGCGACCATACTGGGGAACTGAGTCATGAACAACCAGATGTGACAGGCATCTGGTGGGATCATGGTGGTTGGACCATTAAAGAGTTTGAAGTGAATCAAATTCCCTGTGGAACGTAGGAAGAAAGATTGTCCAAACAATTCTTTCAAAGGTTCTTGGAATTGCCAGACGGTTGTAAAGAAAATATTCTTAAGCGAGTGCATGATGCTGATCCGGAATGGGGTCTGGAGAAAGGAGTGATAAAGATTTATCAGGTAGCCTGTAGAGGAAGAGCACGTTGGTTACCAACGTTGGTTTATGTGATAGCATTGCTATCCATTAAGCGAGTAGAGTTTGAAGGCTGGGAAGAAAGAAAAGTGAATGTTTATACTCATATGCATGAAGAGCTTGTACTGGTAAAGAATTAGATTCCAAAGGATATTTTGTGGATCAAACTCACACCAAGAACAGCTTTCCAGACTTGTTTGCCATATGGTTATATGGTAACGGAGACTTCAAGTATAGCCAAGGGTGCATTGAAGCTTGAAAGAAACCCAGGCATATACGAGAGATATTACAGAAGAGAGTTTTGGTTATTGCCACATTAAAAAGAAATGAAAGACATGGGACATGAGTGATGAAAGAGAAGCTAGACGCCAGAGATATTCAGCAAAAAGAGAAAGCTATCTAAAAGCTAATTATCCATATCTTTGGGAGAGAGGAATAGACATAGGGGAATCATCTGGACCTCTCACACCATTAAGATCAAAGAATACATCACCCATACCGGAAGAACTAGAGTTGGATGCCACTCCTTCTGTTTCTTTGCAAGAAAGATTAAGGGAATTTGTACAGGAAGAAGATCAATCACGAGGTGAAAGATCTGAGGTACATCCCTGGATAAAAGATTTGACAGAAATCTTTGATAAGAGTTGGCATGGAACACCAAAAGCAGGAACTCCAGTTTCTGAAGCGGAAGGTGAAGAAGGAGAAGAGGATGTGGCAGAGCCAACGGAGAGTTCAGACTCTCCAACACCATTACAGTTGAGTTACATGAGTGAAGAAGAAACCCAGGGGCAGAACTTAGAGGATGAAAACAGAGAGAAGAAATTGGAAGAGGAAGAATATGAAGAAGTAGACCCAACAGCTGAGGTTGAGACTACAACCAGGACATCCCAACCCGTTGGACCTGGATCAAGTGGAGCACTTGGATCACAGGCCAACGAAGGTGTCGGCTCAGGGGGATCAGGCGGGCGGCCTGGATCTGGCTCTGGGGGGACAGGGAATGTGGGAAGTAGTGCAACTAAAGCTGGGAATACTGTGAATATCGTGGGGCCAGAAGCAGGGAGTGCTCAAGGGCACCACTTGGTGGAAGATCCACCACAAAAACAACAGGTCCAGAAGGACCAGCACCAGCAAGGGTGCCAGCACCTGTCAGTGGGCAGAAGGTAGGGCCACAGATGGCGTTACAACCAACACGGGCAAAACCACCCTTTCCAATATATTCAGGAAAAGGGGATCCCGATGTACACATTAGCCAATTTGAGCACATGTGTATAGTGAACAATGAGAATGGCAATGATGCCAAGATGAGATTGTTTCCTTGTTCACTTATCAAGAAAGCAAGTGAATGGTATGCAAGATTCCCTAATAATCATTTCCTAACCTGGAATGGCTTGAATACAACATTCCGAAATAGGTTCAGGACAAGTAAAACTGAGGATGAAGTGTATGGAAGTTTACAACAGTTAAAGCAAAAGAAGCATGAAACTGTTGAGGAGTATATGGAAAAGATGGAATTGATGATGAAAAAAGCTGGCTGCAGTACCAGCACCAGGTTTACAGAAGACTTGGTTTGTGAGTGGACTAAGACCAGAGTTGCAAAAG
The DNA here is from genome assembly GCA_030704615.1 of Takakia lepidozioides. Taxonomy (NCBI): domain Eukaryota; kingdom Viridiplantae; phylum Streptophyta; class Takakiopsida; order Takakiales; family Takakiaceae; genus Takakia; species Takakia lepidozioides. The sequence goes on along the minus strand of CM060734.1, from coordinate 17,614,170 downwards.
AAAGTGGATATGTTACCCCATAATACAGTGGAGGAGGCATTTGAAACTGCAAACAGAATTGAGCAATTGGGAATGCTCAGGAGAGAGAAAAAGGATGATGAGGACTCTGAGGATGAGTCAGATGAAAAGAAGAGCAGGAACTAAAAGGAAGAGTAAGAGAAAGGAGAAGCTAAAGAGGGATAACTATGAAAAAAGATTGGAAGAAATCTTGAAGAAGTATGCCACAGAGGCTGCAACACATTGGAGGAAGGGTGTTTGGTGTGCAAAATGCCAGAATGAAGGCCACACCACTACTGAATGCCACATGAAAGAGAAACACTGTACTATCTGTAAAATGGATAACCATTCTACTGAGAATTGTTACTACAACAGAAAGACAGCTGCAAGAGAACCTAGGCAAGTAAGGGTGCATCAGGTGCAGCCCCAGCCAAGAAGAAACAATGATCAGGACCACTATGGTAGGTCTGGTGGTTATAACAATGGCATGGAAGGGAGAGGTAATTCAAGAGGGAATTACCAAGGAAATTCCAGAGGCAACTATCAGGGTAATCCAAGGGGGAATTACCAGCCCGGGAATCAGGATTATAGAAATAATCCAGAACAGACCAAGGGCGAGGACCCAATGGTGAAGAACTATGTTACTATTGTAATCAGCTAGGACATCGCAAGGCAGCCTGTTCATTCTGGATAAGACACCAGAATGAGATGAGAGCTCCTGTGAATGAGGGCCCAGTGGTGGCAGCTCACATGGTTAGGCCATCTGTTGTACCAGAAGTAAGTACAATGATAGTAACAAGAAGTAAAGCCAAACTAATACCTCCAGTAGTAGAGGAAGAAGATGATAATGAAGGTGGCAATGATATGCCTGAAGATGAAGAGACTTGGAAAGATGAGAAGGAACTGCACAAGGAAGTGGCAGATACTATAAGGGAAATGCAAAAGAGTACTGATATTCCTGTGGCAGATTCCTCTGATTCGGATGGAGAAAAAGAAGGGAGTGAGGAAGAAAGGAAAAAAAAAGATGCAGACATGCAAAGTAATGAAGAGACTTTGGCTGAAGTAATATGCCAGACCAAAGCAAAAATTACCATTGGACAGCTATTGGCTGTGGCACCTTATTGTAGGCACAGGCTGTATCAAGCAATCAATCGAATTGCCCAGGAGACAGGAAACACAGACCTGAACAGCAAGGTGACCAGTTATAATGTGAAGCTGGAAGGGCGAGAAACAGTCATGGACTTTGATGATTCTATGCCAGTAATCCAATTGAGAATTGGAAACACAGAACTAACTGATGTACTGATAGATGGAGGCTCTGGAGTAAATATCATGACAGACCAATTAAGGAAGAAGCTTGGTCTAAGTAACATGAAACCAGCCCCATTTACAGTAACAATGGCAGATCAAAGAAGTGTACAGCCATTGGGATTGATAAGAGGAGTTAAGATACAGATACAGAAGATGATCTTTATGATCACAGTAACTGTGTTGAAGATGGATGAAGTCATGGAGGCTTACTCCTTATTATTGGGACGTCCGTGGCTGAAACGGGCCAGGGTATTCCATGACTGGAATTCTCAGTTACTAACCGTGCATAATGGGATACACGAGATACAAATTACCACAAAGAAATCTAGTAGATTACCTGCTACAAGAAGACCTCGAGGAGTCAGAGAGTATGTCTGGAGAGGAGGATTGGATGAGGAGCATGAAGCTACCCTATTTGCTGCACACCCAGAGTGGGAACAGGTTGCAGAGATGCGGCTGGAAAGCCTAAGTTGTTTAAGAGGTATCTGCTGTGGTGTAGTGACAGCAACACCAACTGAAGAGGAAACCAGCAGTTACCCATCACATTTCTATGAAGAAAGAGAAGGAGAAATGGAAATCCTAGTGTTCTTGGATGATTTCAGTGTGTACAACTCTAAGAATGAGCACTTACATAAATTGGAGTTATGTCTGGCCAGATGCAGGATGAGAGGTCTGGGCCTGAATCCAGAGAAGTGTACTTTCTGTGTGAACTCAGGGGTGCTTCTGGGACACATTGTGTGTAAG
>CM060734.1:17592793-17611618 GCA_030704615.1 Takakia lepidozioides | reverse complement strand
GACTGTGACGGGCTGTGACGACGTGTGACGGCTGTGTGGGCTGTGACGACTGTGACGGGTGTGTGGGCTGTGACGGGTGTGACGGGCTGTGTTGGCTGTGTGGGCTGTGTCTGCTGTGTTGCTGTGACGGGCTGTGTGGGCTGTGTGGGCTGTGACGGCTGTGTGGGCTGTGACGGCTGTGTCGGCTGTGTAGGCTGTGTGACGACTGTGACGGGCTGTATTGGCTGTGGGCTGTGACTGCTGTGCGGCTGTGTGGGCTATGTAACCCCCCTCTACAGTGCGCTGCTGTCACCCCTAAGGTTCCTGTTTGTCTCAGTCTGTGCAAAAATTAAGGGTACCCTACAGATCCCGTATAAGTGTCTAAGTCCCCTACAGTCCTCTAACATTACCCCTTCCCCCTCAAAAAGCCGTGTCCTCACGGTTTACTGTTTCCGAGTAGCAACCCTTTGTGAGTGAGCACCTTGTTGACGTTGAGAGTTTCGTGGTGGGGCTGTGTGTACGAGCCCGAGGTCTGTCTCTGGTTGATGGAGATGGTTGATACTCCTGGATAAGTGAGGCCTTCTGGAGGTTGATATCGAGGTAATCTTTCCGGCATAGGAGATCCCCTTTGTTTCTTCTCTTCCATCTGAATTGCATAGTCTTCTCCCATGTCAAAAGAATTTGTGAAGAAACAGTTGTATCAGAATCCTCATCGCCTCTCAGGTGTTTTAATTTTCGAACTTTTTGTGGAATCATCTGGGGCATACAATGGTGCCCCATGTCTGGAAGTTTGCATTTTACAACCTGGTGTAAACCGTTGAACAGCAAAATTGGTGTAGACACTGAGCTCCTTGTCTGTCCAGATGGGGGGGTACCAATTACTGGTGCCGCGTGCAAGTATTTCCATGCGATATGTCCCTTATAGAAAATGTCATCAAGTCCGAATTTCTGTGTTGACAAATTGTTGCAGGCTGCTTGAAACCATGAACGAATTTGAGAATCCTTTTGTATCATAACTTTTGGGTCATATAGGTACATATGAGGTGGCAACGAAGGTAATACCCAATGATCTCCACTGAGTAACTTTGAAAGCGTGCTTGCATCTTTTGTTGCTCTATGTGGTAACGTATCAGGAAACAAGCAGCGTAGTATAGCCCGCACCCCATGACAATACTTGCTATCTCTTGGTCTTGGTATAAATGAGTCCATGTACAACCTGGAAAGCAACCAATTCCCTCAACATGGTACCTAACTCGTGCCAGTATTGTGCAAAGTGATGATCTTCAATATGTCGATTGTTTGGAAGAACTTTAGTCCTGGTTGCCACTGGCAGCCAGATACGCATGATTTGGTAGTAATGTGCGAATGACTGCGGAGGACTAAATTCTTTCCAAGCCAAATCCAACATGATGGGAATTTGGTTGAAGGGCATAATCATAGCCCTACTGTACTCCCTGGCAGCTGGAGTTTAGGTGGGTTAAAAGCTGCATTGCCCCATACCTTTGGCTGTGGTGGCTGTGGTGTGGTTGTAGTAACCACAGGTTCAGCTACTGGTACACTGACCTGTTGTGGTGGTGTGGTACTGGTTCCTGTACCATTGGCATCTCCTGCACCTCCTGTGAAGACTGAAAAGCCAGAGTTCTGGCTTTGCAAATAAGAAGCCATTAGCTGTTCCTGAGGGATATAGACTCTTTGGTCGATGTTTGAAGTGAGGTCCTTCCACTTGAGTCTGGAGTCCGTCTACATCCTCTGTAACTCGTTCTCTGCTATCCTACTATAGACATTGTCTATAGTAGTTGTGGCAATGTTCTGCACCTGCAGTCTGAGCTCATTCATCTCGCTTTGGGTGAGCTTCCGTGGGCTTTTGCCCTCTACGGCCCTTGTGCTAACCAGACCTGCATAAGGCTGTTATCCACCAAGCTGCTTGTGGTTCCCCTGAGAGTTTGCTCCTCTCTTAGCTTATACAATTCCAACTGCTGTTGTAAAGCCTTCATGCGCTTCGCCTGTGGCTCAACCAATTGCGCATAGGCAGCAAGTAGATTATTGGCTTCTTTCGAAGCCTTGTTACTGACCGCGATTTCATTTCTATTGGCCACGATGGTTTGTTGCAACTCCACGATGTATTCTCATTCTCAGCTTCCATCTGCTGTATTGCTTGAAAGTTTCTTCATTGCGACAGATTGTATTCTTCATATCGACAATGAGCTTCATGTGCTCCACATTCTCTTCTTCTGCCTTCGTACATTTTTCCGCTTGACTGTTTATTTCTTTTGTTGATTGGTCAAGCATAGTTGTAAATGTAGCGCATTGTATCTCCATCCTGTTATGCACTGTCTGCAACTCCGTATGTAGTGCATTCAGTTCTTGCAACTTGCTTTCATGCTGCACCTGCATTTGGTATAGCTGTTGCTTATGTGCTTCGTGCAACTGGTCTTGCGCAAGGCCTGCCTCAATCAATTGTTGCTTGGCCAATTGCAAAGCCATTTCTGTATTGGCCAAGTCCTGCTTCATCTTGAGAGTGACCTCTTCATCGACCTTGTTTGAACACTCAGTGGCAAGTCGAGCCTCAAACTCCTTCCTGAGTTCTTCTTTCAAGGCTGTCAATTGGGTAATTGGAACATGGGTTTTGACATAAGTCCCCAACAAATTAAGTGTCCTGCCTATGGAATTCATCAGCATTGCCTGTTGAGGGTCATCATGGTGAGGTTGCTGCTGTTCCTCCCGATCTTCAACAGTATGATGTCTCACTAACCATTCAGACCATTGTCCCACCGGGTTTTCTTCCTGAACTACTTCATTTATGACCGGTGCTACAGTGTCATGGCCTTCCGCCTGTGGTACCTCCGACACAGGTGTGTGCATTATATGTACCTCAGGATTTTTTCTTGGGCAACTGTTGCACCTCTGGGATTTCTGTCTGCTTGACCAGACCAGAATATTCATAGAGAAGGTCCCCTTTCTCTATTTCCGCCACTATCTGTTCTGTAGTTGGAATATCTATCCTTCACTTTCCAAATCTATTATTTCGGGTTGAGCTGCATGGATAACTTGTGACCTTGTGACAAGTCGTTCAAGTGGCTGTGTTGGTTGTGATGCAGAAGTAACTTCTTCCTCCCTCTCTGAAGGTCCTGCTTCCAGTAATAACATTCTTTTGTGCTGCTGTGCCCCTCCCTGGTCATGAGCTTGGGAAACATTATCATGCGGAATCCGTGAAGCCAGTGGATCCGCCACTACCGTCTTTCCCCTTCTCTGCCTCTTAGTCTCGGGTTGTGCTGCTAGTCCACCCTCACTGTGTGAAGAGCCTTGCTCTTCCATTGCAGTTGTTTCTGGCTCAAACACTCCCATTTCCTTCCTTTCTTGTGCATTAAGTATGCCAGAACTAAGGATTATTTGAGCAATGATTGGGCCAGACACTATGATAGGAGATTTTGCGGTAGTACCTTGTAATCTTTTCATCTCCTCTACCAGTGCGTTGTACATTATGTCCGCCCATGGTACCTCTTGTCCCTTCAAGCCTTTGAGGATTTCCTCTGTGAAGGATCTGCTCAAATATTGTTGGTTCTGTTTCAGGGCAATCAGAACGTTCAATACTTGGCCTATGTCTTTTAACCCTGGGTACACAGCTTTGGTACAAGCATAACCCTGAGTTTTAAAGAAACTCCCTTCTTGGAATAAATCCCCTATTTGCAGTCTTTCTCTGTGTTCCTCCACATACACATGACCTTGGCAATCGAAACAATTGCTGGAGGTATAGGGGAGTAATCATTAATTCAACTCCCTTCACCGTTGTTGTTCCTGTCTTTGGCTCAAAGTTCTGCAAAAATTGTAACATGTACTGTCTATGGTGTAGTGTCCAATCCATGCTTTGCAATCCTTCCAATCTCAGCTCCTTCAGTATCTTTATCGCCTGTGGGGTAGCCATCGTTTGTTTCTGCAGAATTGTGGTGCTCTTCACCCTGATTTCCTCCATTCCTCTCACTCTCTTCATCTTAGACTCACAGAACTACTTTGGCTGTAACAACTGCAGGAATGCCTGTAGTGCACAAAGCAGAAACGTATGGTTGCCGCAGAAAGCTATGGGTAATCTCTTGTAAGCCTGCGGGGCTTGCAAGCATTGTTCAAGAGAAAAGCTCTGCTCTTTCGTTTCGTGTCTCTGCCATTGCGTAAATAATATTGCGAGCGTATAGTCTGTTAGTTCCTCCATAGTTTCCAAGTTATAGCATTTATGGCCTGTCCTGTCGAGACGCCCGTTACTCAGAACGACGCCGCCTCTTGCGCTTAATTTCCCTCCATTTTCTTGATCATTTCTCTGGTTTTCTATTGGCTGTATCCGCTGTGACTGGATTTTAACTTTTATCTTCTTTAGTGGACTTTCCCTGTTGGATAGTCCACTAGGATCACACATGCGACATGAATTCAGTTTTTCTGTACTTGCCGTTCGTTCTGTTTCCCTTTTTCCGTATTTATTAATGGGCCCGCCTTTCATCCCTTTTGACGGCCGTTCTTGTCCTCTTTCTTTTTGACACCTGTCCTTGCACTTCATTCTCTGCTGTGTGTCGCACCCTGACCTCCACGTGTCTATTTTTAAATTAATTTCCGTTTCTTCTTCCTTCAGCCATTTTCCTGAAGTTTTTATGTGTCCACTTGTCACTGATTCTATGGATCGTGTAACTTTAGTAGGCTGTGTTGAGCTGTGACAGGCTGTGTCATACTGTGTTACGCTGTGATAGGCTGTGTTGCCCTGTGGTAAGCTGTGATAGGCTGTGACACGCTGCGGTAGGTTGTGATAGGCTGTGTCACGTCGTGACGGGCTGTGATAGGCTGTGTCACGCCGTGATGGGCTGTGATAGGCTGTGTTGCGCCTTGCTGGGCTGTGATAGGCTGTGTCACGCCGTGTTGGGCTGTGATAGGCTGTGTCACGCCGTGATGGGCTGTGATAGGCTGTATCACGCCGTGATGGGCTGTGATAGGCTGTGTCACGTTTGTTTTGCCCACCCCGGTCATATATACTGGGCCTAGCGACAAGTGTTCCATACTCTGTTCGTAACACTGGTGCAGCCCGTGACTGCTCTTGCGGTTCAACATGCAAATCATGCTGCAGGGGTTTGTCATGGATACCACTGTACCCCTTCAACTTATTTGCATTGACTCTTCCCAGCATTTCTTTGTTAATGGTTTGTAACATGGCTGTGTTGTTATCATACATCTTTTGGATGACATAAGGTCCTTTCCATGGTGATTTAAGCTTAGAAGCTTGAATCTTTCCTTTCTTCTGCAACCATAGAACCAAATCCCCCGTCTTAAAAGTCTTTAATTTGCCTTCATCAAACTGTTCCTTTCGCTTCATCTGAATTCTGGTCATATTATCCGCTGCATCAGCACGTACTTCTTCCACATGGTATAATTCATGTTTCCTGACCTTGATGGAGTCTTGCAATTCCATTCTTTTTCCCCACTCCGTTCTCATGGTAGGTAACAGGAATTCCACTGGAAGTAAGGCTTCCATACCATAAACTAATTGGAATGGTGTATACTTTGTGGTGACTTTATACGAAGTCCTGTATGACCATAAAGCTGTCAGCAGCTTTGTATCCCAATCCGTTCTGTTTGCATTGACTATCTTAGCCAAGATAGTACATAGTATTTTGTTGGTAGCCTCTGCTTGTCCATTACCCTGTGGGTAATATGTTGTACTCTTTCTATGCACAATCATAAACTCTTTAGTCAATAACTCAATGGTCTCATTCATGAAGTGACTTCCTTGATCACTGATAAATTCTAAGGGACATCCAAATCGTGTAAGTATGTTCTCGTACAGGAACCTTGCTGTGGACTTGGCTGTGTTGTCCTCAAAGCTTTAGCTTCCACCCACTTTGTAGTATAATCAGTGGCTGTAATTATGTACCTGTTTTGTGTATTCTTGGATGGTGGATTAATTGGTCCAACAAAGTCTAGTCCCCATTTCTGAAATGGTTCCGTAGGCATTGTAGGATGCAAGGCCATTCTTCCAGATCTCTGCAAAGGTCCTAGCCTCTGACATTCATCACACTTCTGACAATACTCATGTACATCTTTGAACAAAGTAGGCCACCAGTATCCTGCGAGTAGTATCTTTCTACTGGTAGTCTCTTCTCCAAAATGACCTCCAGCCACTCCTTTATGAACTTCCTCCAAGACTTTATTTACTTCATGGTGGTACAAGCATCGTTTTAGTACTCCATCAGGTCCTAACTTATACATTCTGCTTCCTACCATAGTATAAGGTAAAGCTCTGATAGCAATTCTCTTCCTCTGCTCCTTACCATAACTAGGTGGGCACTGACCATGAGCAAGGTAGTATCTGATTGGCCACTGCCAATCTAACCATTCATCTGCACTTCCTTGCACCTCCATTACAAATAAACTCGCATCAGGTAACTGATCGTCCACTCCTGTGGCGGCCTCTCCTGTTGTTAGTCGTGACAAATGATCTGCCACAAGATGCAAACGGCCAGGCTTGTAAATAACCTCGAACTCAAACTCATGCAAGATTATTAACCACCTCGCTATCCTTCCACTTATCAAAGGTTTGTTCACCAGATATATCAGAGCCTGGTGATCCACATAAAACATAAACTTTCTTCCCAATAGGTAATGCCTGAATTTCTTCACTGCATAGATCATTGCCAATGCTTCTCTTTCCGTTGTGCTATAGTTCCTCTCAGCACTGTTCATCAACCGGCTAGCATAGTACACAGGTGAATCTATATTCCCTGTAACATTCTGGGCTAACACCGCTCCCAACGCTTCTCCTGATGCATCGCAGTGAACATGAAATACTACATGCCAGTGAGGGTTAATCAGCACAGGTGTAGTTGTTACTGACAGTGTAAGTTCCTCAAACGCCTGTTGACATTCAGCTGTCCATGCAAACACTGCATCTTTCTTCAGAAGCTTGCTCAATGGTGCTGCTATTTGTGCATACCTTTGACAAATCTTCTGTAATAACTGGTTTGCCCAAGGAATCTCCTTAAACTCTTAACATTCACTGGTGGTGGAGAGGCTTTAATGGACTCTGTCTTCCTGGGATCCACAAGGAGTCCCTTCTTACACACAATGTGTCCCAGAAGCACCCCTGAGTTCACACAGAAAGTACACTTCTCTGGGTTCAAGCCCAGACCTCTCATCCTGCATCTGGCCAGGCATAACTCCAATTTATGCAAGTGCTCATTCTTAGAGCTGTACACACTGAAATCATCCAAAAACACCTGCATGAAATCATCCAGATACTCTTGAAAAGATTCACTTATCACTCTCTGAAAGGTCGCTGGTGCATTACAAAGTCCAAAGGGCATGACTTTGTATGCATAAGCCCCCCAGTCTGTGATGAAAGCTGTTTTCCCTTGGTCTTCTTCTGCCACTTGCACTTGATTATAACCACTGAAGCCATCCATGAATGAGTACATCTCATGGCCTGCCACAGTGTCTAATACTGCTTCTGTGAATGGCAAAGGGAAAGGATCTTTCTTCGTACAAGCATTCAGCTTCTTATAGTTCACACATACTCTTAGTTTGCCATTCTTCTTGGGAACTATAACAATGGGTGACAACCAAGTTGTATACTCTATTGGGTATATAAACTTAGCCTCAGCCAACTTCTTTATCTCTTCTCCAACCTTCTGTGCGTAGTTGGGATTCATTCTATACCTCGCCTGCTTGATTGGTACTGACCCTGGTTCCAGTTCAATTTTATGCTGACAGACTTCAGGTGGTATCCCTTTTAGATCCTCATAGCTCCAAGCAAATACATCTCTGTATTTGATGAACAAGCTTTTAGCTTCTTCGAAGAATTCCGGCTCCAAATCAGCTCCTACTTTCACCATCCTCGGTTCCTCCTGAGTTCCCACATTTACTTCTCTCACCTGCTCATCAGCTGTGATTGTCCAACCGGTCACCACTTCATCCTGTAAGCTCACAGTGGCTGGTTCTTCTAGGATTTCTATTTCTCCTTCTCTTTCTTCATAGAAATGTGATGGGTAAATGCTGGTTTCTTCTTCAGTTGGTGTTGCTGTCACTACACCACAGCAGATACCTCTCAAACAACTTAGGCTTTCCAGCCGCATCTCTGCAACCTGCTCCCATTCTGGGTGTGCAGCAAATAGGGTAGCTTCCTGCTCCTCATCCAGTCCTCCCTTCCAGTCATACTCTCTGACTCCTCGAGGTCTTCTTGTCGCAGGTAATCTACTAGATTTCTTTGTGGTAATTTGTATCTCGTGCATCCCATTATGCACAGTTAGTAACTGAGAATTCCAGTCATGGAATACCCTTGCCTGCCTGTTTCAGCCACGGACGTCCCAATAATAAGGAGTAAGCCTCCATGACTTCATCCATTTTTAATACAGTTACTGTGATCATAAAGATCATTTTCTGTATCTGTATCTTAACTCCTCTTATTAATCCCAATGGCTGTACACTTCTTTGATCTGCCATTGTTACTGTAAATGGGGCTGGTTTCATGTTACTTAGACCAAGCTTCTTCCTTAATTGGTCTGTCATGATATTTACTCCAGAACCACCATCTATCAGTACATCAGTTAGTTCTGTGCTTCCAATTCTCAATTGGATTACTGGCATAGAATCATCAAAGTCCATGACTGGTTCTCGCCCTTCCGGCTTCACATTATAACTGGTCACCTTGCTGTTCAGGTCTGTGTTTCCTGTCTCTTGGGCAATTCGATTGATTGCCTGATACAGCCTGTGCCTACAATAAGGTGCCACAGCTAATAGCTGTCCAATGGTAATTTCTGCTTTGGTCTGACATATTACTTCAGCCAAAGTCTCTTCATTACTTTGCATGTCTGCATCTTTTTTTTCCTTTCTTCCTCACTCCCCTCTTTTTCTCCATCCGAATCAGAGGAATCTGCCACAGGAATATCCGTACTCTTTTGCATTTCCCTTATAGTATCTGCCACTTCCTTGTGCAGTTCCTTCTCATCCTTCCAAGTCTCTTCATCTTCAGGCATATCATTGCCACTTTCAGTCTCATCTTCTTCCTCTTCTACTGGAGGTATTAGTTTGGCTTTACTTCTTGTTACTATCATTGTACTTACTTCTGGTACAACACATGGCCTAACCATGTGAGCTGCCACCACTGGGCCCTCATTCACAGGAGCTCTCATCTCATTCTGGTGTCTTATCCAGAATGAACAGGCTGCCTTGCGATGTCCTGGCTGATTACAATAGTAACATAGCTCTTCACCATTGGGTCCTCGCCCTTGGTCTGGTCTTGGATTATTTCTATAATCCTGATTCCCGGGCTGGTAATTCCCCCTTGGATTACCCTGATAGTTGCCTCTGGAATTTCCTTGGTAATTCCCTCTTGAATTACCTCTCCCTTCCATGCCATTGTTATAGCCACCAGACCTACCATAGTGGTCCTGATCATTGCTTCTTCTTGGCTGGGGCTGCACCTGATGCACCCTCACTTGCCTAGGTTCTCTTGCAGCTGTCCTTCTGTTGTAGTAACAATTCTCAGTAGAATGGTTATCCATTTTACAGATAGTACAGTGTTTCTCCTTCATGTGGCATTCTGTAGTGGTATGGCCTTCATTCTGGCACTTTGCACACCATACACCCTTCCTCCAATGTGTTGCAGCCTCTGTGGCATACTTCTTCAAGATTTCTTCCAATCTTTTCTCATAGTTATCCCTCTTCAACTTTTCCTTTCTCTTACTCTTTCTTTTTAGTTCTTGCTCTTCTTCTTCATCTGACTCATCTTCAGAGTCCTCATCTTCCTTTTTCTCTCTCCTGAGCATTCCCAATTGCTCAATTCTGTTTGCAGTTTCAAATGCCTCCTCCACTGTATTATGGGGTAACATATCCACTTTCTTCTGCAACTCTGGTCTTAGTCCACTCACAAACCAAGTCTTCTGTAAACCGGGTGCTGGTACTGCAGCCAGCTTTTTCATCATCAATTCCATCTTCTCCATATACTCTTCAACAGTTTCATGCTTCTTCTGCTTCAGCTGTTGTAAACTTCCATACACTTCATCCTCAGTTTTACTTGTCCTGAACCTATTTCGAAATGCTGTATTCAAGCCATTCCAGGTTAGGAAATGATTATCAGGGAATCTTGCATACCATTCACTTGCTTTCTTGATAAGTGAACAAGGAAACAGTCTCATCTTGGCATCATCGCCATTCTCATTGTTCACTATACACATGTGCTCAAATTGGCTAATGTGTACATCGGGATCCCCTTTTCCTGAATATATTGGAAAGGGTGGTTTTGCCCGTGTTGGTTGTAACGCCATCTGTGGCCCTACCTTCTGCCCACTGACAGGTGCTGGCACCTTGCTGGTGCTGGTCCTTCTGGACCTGTTGTTTTTGTGGTGGATCTTCCACCAAGTGGTGGCCCTTGAGCACTCCCTGCTTCTGGCCCCACGATATTCACAGTATTCCCAGCTTCAGTTGCACTACTTCCCACACTCCCTGTCCCCCCAGAGCCAGATCCAGGCAGCCCGCCTGATCCCCCTGAGCCGACACCTTCGTTGGCCTGTGATCCAAGTGCTCCACTTGATCCAGGTCCAACGGGTTGGGATGTCCTGGTTGTAGTCTCAACCTCAGCTGTTGGGTCTACTTCTTCATATTCTTCCTCTTCCAATTTCTTCTCTCTGTTTTCATCCTCCAAGTTCTGCCCTTGGGTTTCTTCTTCACTCATGTAACTCAACTGTAATGGTGTTGGAGAGTCTGAACTCTCCGTTGGCTCTGCCACATCCTCATCTCCTTCTTCATCTTCTGCTTCAGAAACTGGAGTTCCTGCTTTTGGTGTTCCATGCCAACTCTTATCAAAGATTTCTGTCAAGTCTTTTATCCAAGGATGTACCTCAGATCTTTCACCTCGTGATTGATCTTCTTCCTGTACCAATTCCCTTAATCTTTCTTGCAAAGAAACAGAAGGAGTGGCATCCAACTCTAGTTCTTCCGGTATAGGTGATGCACTTTTTGATCTTGATGGTGTGAGAGGTCCAGATGATTCCCCTATGTCTATTCCTCTCTCCCAAAGATATGGATAATTAGCTTTCAGATAGCTTTCTCTTTTTGATGAATATCTTTGTCGTCTAGCTTCTCTTTCATCACTCATGTCCCATGTCTTTCATTTCTTTTAATGTGGCAATAACCAAAACTCTCTTCTGTAATATCTCTCGTATATGCCTGGATTTCTTTCAAGCTTCAATGCACCCTTGGCTATACTTGAAGTCTCCGTTACCATATAACCATATGGCAAACAAGTCTGAAAAGCTGTTCTTGGTGTGAGTTTGATCCACAAAATATCCTTTGGAATCCAATTCTTTACCAGTACAAGCTCTTCATGCATATGAGTATAAACATTCACCTTTCTTTCTTCCCAACCTTCAAACTCTACTCGTTTAATGGATAGCAACGCTATCACATAAACTAATGTTGGTAACCAACGTGCTCTTCCTCTACAGGCTACCTGATAAATCTTTATCACTCCTTTCTCCAGACCCCATTCTGGATCAGCATCATGCACTCGTTTAAGAATATTTTCTTTACATCCGTCTGGCAATTCCAAGAACCTTTGAAAGAATTGTTTGGACAATCTTTCTTCCTTCGTTCCACAGGGAATTTGATTCACTTCAAACTCTTTAATGGTCCAACCACCATGATCCCACCAGATGCCTGTCACATCTGGTTGTTCATGTCCCAGGTCCCCAGTATGGTCGCCAAATGTCGCGCGGCTTTTACTCACCCATCCCTTCGCTATCCGAGGCGGAAACTCCAAGATAGAAGAGTTGGAAATCTCTAAGTACTCAGCCCGCGCAGAACAATCAGTCATGACCTACAGCTAGTGTATCATGGGGGTGTTTCCTATTTGTTTCCTTTTCCGCATTCATCTTAGCTACCTTACCATTGATAATTAAGTATCAGTTTGCTTCATCAATTTATCGGTTTCCTTAACTCCTCCATTCAATCCACAGCTCACTCAGATCTCTCTACACAGTGTGATTGTATCGTATAAGCATCAGATTATGATTTATCAGGTATCAGGCCGAATCCATTATGTCTCTAATCTGCTCTACAATATCACTCTAGCTTTGCATATGACAAGCATCTACTAATCCTCTTTTCTCCTTCATCGTGCTCTCCGATCTCCGCTCCCGCCTGTCTCCGAAGTCCTCCCCGAATAATGATCCCCTTCCTATTCCCCGTTCTTCCCTTTATCCTCCTATCCGCGGTTCTAACCGTTTCCCTCTCTAACCGTCGTATGTGAACTAACATGTTCCCTTTACTGGTGTTGTTCCCCACAGTCGTTCCCTGTCCTACTCTTCGTTCCCTATTATCGTGACAGCTGTGTCAAGCGGTGACTGGCTGTGTTTGGCTGTGTCGGGCTGTGACTGGCTGTGTGGCTGTGCCGGGCTGTGACTGGCTGTGTGGGCTGTGTCTGCTGTGACGACTGTGACGGGCTGTGTGGGCTGTGTGGGCTGTGACGACTGTGACGGGTGTGTGGGCTGTGACGACTGTGACGGGCTGTGTTGGCTGTGTGGGCTGTGTCTGCTGTGACGACTGTGACGGGCTGTGTGGGCTGTGTGGGCTGTGACGACTGTGACGGCTGTGTGGGCTGTGACGGCTGTGTCGGCTGTGTGGGCTGTGACGACTGTGACGGGCTGTATTGGCTGTGTGGGCTGTGACTGCTGTGTCGGCTGTGTGGGCTATGTAACCCCCCTCTACAGTGCGCTGCTGTCACCCCTAAGGTTCCTGTTTGTCTCAGTCTGTGCAAAAATTAAGGGTACCCTACAGATCCCGTATAAGTGTCTAAGTCCCCTACAGTCCTCTAACACCGCCTTCCGACCTACGACCGACGGCCAAATGGAAAGAGTGAATTCCGTAGTGAAGCAATTCTGCGGAATTACGTGTCGGCAGACCAATCAGACTGGATGGAACACTTAGACGCGGCAGAGTTCTGTTATAATAACACAGAACACTCCGCAACGGGAGTTTCCCCTTTTGTATTGGTCTATGGAAAAGCACCTCTGGTGCCAACAAGTTGGGCCGCCCAGGACGTTGAGGAACCGGCAGTAGCGGCGGTACTGGAAGAACGCGAGCGTTTGTTGAAGCTCGCAAAGTACAATATTGCCAAAGCTAGGAAACGGTATGAAAGGCAGGCGAATCGGAAGCGGAGGGAAGTGAAGTTTGAGGCAGGCACAGAGGTCTGGTTGAACATCAAGAATTTCCGACTACCTCCGGAAGTGAGTCCGAAGTTCGTACCTCCGTATGCGGGACCCTTTCGCATTCGGAAGGTTATGAATGAGGATGTGTATGAATTGGAGCTGCCGGCAAACAGCAAGGTGCACCCAGTATTCCATGTCTCCCTTTTGAAACCTTACTTCAAAGATGAAGCGCGTCCGAATCGGCATCAAGTGTTGCGTCCGCCACCTATGCTGTTGGATCATGAAAATGAACTTGAGTACGAGGTGGAGGCAATACTTAAGTCGAGGAGGTTCAGGAACCGAGAAACGGAGTATCTCGTCAAATGGAAGGGCTATCATCATGTGGAGGCATCTTGGGTGCGTGCCTCAGAAATGGGAAACGCATCCGAGGCGGTTACAGCTTTCGAAGGGCGACCTCAACGGCGGAAGAAGGGTTGATGGGGACATCAACCTTGGAGCGTGGGGGAGGAAATGCATGCTTAGCCTGGTTTAGCTAGCTCAGGAATCCAATTGCAAAAACTTGTATTGTACAAAAATTTGTTATAAAGGAAATGGGTTCCAAATATTGTGCGTCCTATTGGGGAATGGTGATGCATGGTGTGGTTGGCTAGTGTGTAGAATGCATGCTAGCTTACAAAAGTGGGAGAGGTAAATTGGGTTAATCGTGTGTTTGCGCAGTGCCGAAATCGGGTGACTCCCATCCAAGGGGCAAGGGAACTTGCGCCTTCTTTGGGAGTTCACGTGCTAGTGCGCACCTGGCGCGTGCGCGTACTATAACTGCGCTACCGAGGGGGTTGCCTTGTAGTGCGGGCTAACGCGGAAGCTACGTGCTTCCGTTCACGTACTATAATCGTGTAGCCTCGGGACGAAGTCGTAGTGCGGCTTCGGCGTGTTCCCGTACCTCAGGCCAGCATTCCAAGGCGGACCCAATTGTAGTGATTGGGGCGCACGGTTGGTTCAAGGTTATCGTCCTAGTCAAAGAGGGTTCCAGGTGAACCCTTGCTCAAGGTGATGCCAAAAGCGGCATCATGAGCGATCGCAAGCAAAGTTGTTGCAGTAAGGCGATTCGATCCTCGGGGAGGATCGTTCCTTGGCCTTGAAGTAGGCCAAGAAGAGTGCACTGGGAGGAGCTGGAGAGGCTCCACCCTTGGCCGGGACTTGGAGGAAGTCGGCCGAACTAGCTAGTGGAGAGTAGAGTCAAGTGTGGGGTTTGGTTCTTTGCCATGGGACGCCATGGTGCGGAAACAAACTCCTTGATGTGGGACGCCACAACTTGGATGTTCGTTTCTACAAAATGGACAAGTCGATGAGGACATTGACTCCCTGTTGGTAGGGGTGTGTGTCGCGGCCCTTTGCCTTGAGGGCAGGGGGTCGGGACACATGAGGGGCTGCCCCTGTGGTGGGGGCAGTGGCAGCGATGGGTATGGGGGGCTGAAGCACCCTTGAGTGCCCAAGGCACTCAAGGAGGCGGAGGCGCTCACTAGGTGGAGCCCCGCACACCGGGTTGCGGTGGGGGTGGCTCCACAAGGGTGGTGGTAGCTTAGCGGGACTTAGTGGGGGTGGCATAGGACTCACCATGGGGGCGGAGACCTCGTGGTGGGAGTCGTGGGGAGTCTTGGGACTCATCACGGTCCATAGGGGCCGTGGTGAGCGGGCCAAGACTCACCGCGACTCATCACCGGGAGTCGAGGGTTTTCGTGGTGGTTCGCCATAAAATGGCATGGCTGGTTGTGGAACCCCCGCGGACAGCTACAGAAGTATATATAAGGGGAGTAGTGACTCCGAGAACGGTGCAAGCCCGTTGGTGACCAAAAACTAGTGAGTAAGCGAGCGAGCCGGAAAGCGACCAAAGAGTGGGGAGCTGTTCCGGACTGCCATCTACCAAAGGGAATTCTCCTAGTCCCAATTAGGTGGAGGGTTTAGAAGGAAGCAAAGGGGGGACCGTTATGTCCCGGTGAGCAGCCGAAGCTCCAAGTTGGCCCGGGCGGCCAGGTTGGGAGTCAGGCGCGCGCATCAAAGCGAGTAACTATGACTTGAAGGGGAGCTTACCGAAGTGAGGTGCGCGACACCCATTATCCAATGCAATGTGGACATAACCAATCCCCATCCGGAACCATCTCAAGAGGTGGAGTCAAGCATCCCATATGCCAACCTCTAGAGCATCGATCACACACCAGCATGGTGGCTGCCCTTTAGCAGACCCACACAACATGCACCTTAAACCTGCAGATACCACTGCCAGGTTTGGGTCAATCCTGCCATCGACATTTGGAAGGTGACATGGCGCACAATTACGCACATGGTCCTTCCAAGTTATGTCATCCCGACCCTCCAAGACCAAGACGCCTGAGGGCAAGACCTCTCGAACCCTCAAAATAACACGTCCTGCAGTCACATCCAGGGTCGTAGGAGCAGTCTGCTGCAGATAGACATAGTCACCAGGGTCGAATCTCCGAACCCCAGGACGATAGCCCCCACCACGTATGGTAGCATACGTCAACGTATCACGGTGTTGTGCAATGGCAAGGTTCTCGAAAGCCATGGGCATGACTCTCTTGAACAACTCTGCACGCTGCTCACATGCACGTGCCCACACGTCCGGATCGTCAAGGTTAAGAACTGTAGCAGCTTCTCTGCGAATGGATGTAGGCAAATCCAGCTCTCGGCCAAAGAGAAGAAAGTATGGTGAGAAGGAGGCAAGTGATGCTTGCTTGCTGAACCTGTAGCCCATGGCTAACCAGGGTAACTGAAGGTCCCAATCTCCTAGGTGTCCCTTCTGCAAGCCATACTTGCGCAAACCCCTCTTTACTATTTGAACAACTCTCTCTGCCAAGCCATCAGCCTCAGGATGATCTCGAGAAGTGGTGCGGTGGTCTATCAAGGCCTTGTCACACAAAGCCTGAAACTCCCCCAAGAACTCTCTCCCTTGGTCCGTGAGTACCTCAGCTGGAGCACCGAATCGGCTAAGCACACAATCCAAGAATGCATACGCAGCTCCCTCACTAGCCTTATCAGGCAATGGAACCAATTCAATCCACTTGGAGAAGTGCTCCACCATCACCAACACGTACTTGTTGTGGCGCATGGTCAGTGGCAACGGCCCTGCGAAGTCAAGACTCCACCTGTAGCCCAATCCCATGATCGGAAGATGGTGCAATTGTGGAGTAGGGGCGTTGAATAAAGCACGCACCCTGTCACACACCATGCACCTAGCCACAAATTGTTGCACCTCTGTGTGCATACCACGCCACCAATACTGCCCCTGCAGTAGGCTATGGGTGCGTCGCACCCCAAAATGCCCCAACTCCTCGTGGGCATGCCGCACTAACCGTGCCCGCTGTGTTGGGTGAGGCACAATCCTCACTCGACCATCCTCCCACACTCGGAGCAAGTGTGTCCCCTCCCACTTGAACCTCTTGGCTCGTTGTAGGATCCGATCCCTCTCCTTGGCAGTCATAGTGGCTGCAGTGTCTCCAGTGCGGAGGTAGTCCAACACAACTGAATCCTCATGTATATCTTTGGCGCCACCTTGCTCATTGCTGGCCTCAGGGTCCTCAGACACTTGATCTACAGTCATCCCTATTGCAGGTCCAACTTGGCCTTCCGCTGCCACGATACACAGAAATGCAGATGCATGCCATCCGGGCACCATCTCCTCGTCCGTCTCACCACGCCACCGAGCTCCAGTGTCATCCTGCTGGCTCGTGCATGGATTGCGACTCAACCCATCTGCATTGCGATTGATCAAACCCGGTCGATGCACCACCTGAAAGTCATACTCTTGAAGGATGAGTGCCCACCGTGCAAGCTTCCCCGTAAGCTTGTCTGACTCCATCAACCACTTGAGTGGTTGGTGATCCGTGACAAGGGTGAAGAGATTGTCGTATAGATAGCACCTGAAGTGTGCCACGGCCCACTCTGCAGCATTGTTCGAGAGGCTAGCATAAGCCACTACGAACTCTCTTCCCTCATCATCCACCTGTGTGAGCACCGCTCCAAGCCCCAGCATGCTCCAATCTGTATGCAGCTGAAAAGGACGCCCCCTGATAGGTTGTCTCAAGATGGGCGCCGAGGTCAACCTCGCCTTGAGCTCTTGAAAAGCTTGTTCTTGCTCATCTTCCACTGCCACTCCTGGTCCACCTTGGTCAACTTGGTTAGAGCCTTTGCAATGGCACTGAATCCCTTAACAAACCGTCTGTAATAGTTTGCTAACCCCATGAAAGCTCGAACTCGGCTTACATCCGTGGGGCGTGGAACCTGTGCAATGGACTCTACCTTAGTCTGCTATACCCCCAATCCTCCAGGATATATCATGTGACCCAGATACTCAATCTGGTTGTGGAAAAACTTGCACTTTCCCGGATGTAACTTCAATCCGTGCGCCCTAAAGGGCTCAAATACCCCCTGAAGGTGTCTCTCATGCTCCTCCACCGTAGCACTAAAGATGATGATGTCATCTATATAGCACCGAGCAAACTCCACCCCTGCTAGAATCCTGTCCATGACTCTTTGAAACTCAGCGGGAGCGTTTTTAAGCCCAAATGGTAAGAACCGCCACTGGTATAGGCAATCCTTCCCGTGCTCATTGATCCCCCAGAATGCCGTCTTTTGCTTATCCGCCTCCTTGATCGGCAACTGGTGATATCCGGATCGTAAATCCAACGTGCTAAAGACCTTGGAATGCCCAATGGCATCAAAGATCTCCTTTGGTGTCGGCATGGCATACCTATCGGACTTGGTCTGACGATTTACAGGCCGGTAATCACCGCACATACGTCTCTCCGTCCAATTGCCATAGACATCCTTCTTAGCTGGCATCACTGTGGCTGAAGCATACTCTCCACCAGAGAGCTCCACCAAACCTGCCTCCCAGAGATCTTGAGTCCTCATCTGAATCAAAGACCTCTCCATGTCACTGTATCTATAGGATCTCCGAAAGATTGGCGTGTCAGTGGCCAACTCAATACGGATCTCTTGACCCTTCAGTGCTCCCAAATCCTTCAAACTGAAGGCAAAGCAATTCTTGTAAGCCCTCAGGAACCGCCGTATACGTCGTCTCTCTCCTCCGGTGATAATGGGTCCAATGTCAGGCTCCCAATTGTCCTCCGTAACTGCAACCTTAAGTCCAGTGGGCTTAGAGGTAGAGGACGCGTCCCGTGGTTGCTATGCTGCAACCTCTTGAGCAGTACTCCCTTCCTGCTCAGTCAATGACAAGGCCTCATCCTGCCCCATCATCTCATCATTGAGAACCTCCTCAACCCGAGAAGAATCCCCAACCTCATCCATCACAGCTGTCTTGGCTGCCAACTCCCTCTGGACCTCGAGCACCTCCCACGTGTGCCATGGATGTCTATACCCCGTGGTCCTCACCGTCTCGCCCCCACTCGCTGCCTGTACCGTCTCGGTAGGCAGAGAGACCCCACTGCAGCTGCATCCAGCAACACTGCTGACCCAAGCCACGACCAGACTTGATGCACACTGGCCATCACCTTGGCCCGAGAATCACCCATCAGTGGCACATTATCCAAGATGTATGTTGGCGATACAGCTTGGTGAAGCTGCAAGTGGCGCAAAATCCGCACCATCTCCCAAAACAGACCCGTCCTCGAGTCTCGCAATCCATTGCCATGCCCGG
>CM060734.1:17546293-17592293 GCA_030704615.1 Takakia lepidozioides | reverse complement strand
CGCGGATTTCATGAGCGGACTCCTCCAAATTTGGAAATGCGGCAGATTAAACAAGTATTAAAATAATAGTTTTTTATTTGACCTTGCCGTTTTTGGACGTTCCAGATCATGTAATGCGGCGAAGATATGTCGTCAGTAACAAGTCCGCTCATGGTTTTATAGATCCGCTCATGGAAATAAGTGACCGTGCAACGGGAAATCCAGTATACCACTGCAAAAGGACGTCGCATACTGGCCTGTATAGAGTATTCCGCGGTTTTACATGCCTTAACATTGGAATGAAGCTGACCCTTTTGCCGCGATTGAACCAATGGAGTCTGCACCAATACAGTCTGCAGTACTTCACAATTCTGTCTTCTTCGGGTATTCGGCGGGAAAGGTTTGCAACTGAACTGGGAAATAGGGTGCCGCATTAGGGTTCGCACGTGCGAAATTTCGGAGCGGTTTGGTGTTGGCGAAGGCCGCCTCTGGGGGTACCTACGACGATACTTGGAAATTCGGCGCCGCATTTCCTTGTCGGAGGTCGAATGAGGAGAGCAAGTTTTCGGAAAGCAGAAAAACATGAACCCTCCAACATACAAAAATACATGCACGTGGAAACAAGTGAACGATATAGTAATATCTTAGTTCGATCAAAACAGGTTACTGGTAGGCAAGACATATGTCGGACCTTTGTGTGGCCAGAGTCTGAGGTACTGGCAGCAGTACAGTTCTACTATCCGATGGGCGTACCATTGTATGTGGACCGCAAGCCAAGCTCACTGGTCCCCTGGATCCATATTCAGAAGAGTGTGAACCTCCTGGGGGCTCAACCCTGGTGCATGTATGAAGTGATGAGTTGTGGAATTACAACGGAGTCTCTTTAGGTACACGTAGTACAAATGCTTGCAAGGGCAGTATGATGCCCCCTTGTTCGCCATGATCTGGAAGTCGGTGCAATTGCAGGTGGGTAATTCTGAAATGGTGATGGTGTACACCTCATTGCGAACAGCTGAGCCCGCCGTGGCCATCTGATACACACGCCCGAATCCTGGTGGGGGCACTTCTGTCGAGCTCTGGATTGTACAGTTCATCCGAAGTGCATTCCCCATCCTTGTCTCGTTCACTTTTGAGGGAGGTCGCCGCCTCTTCGGTTTCCCCCAACGGTGTGTAGGATGCTTAGAGCTGTCGTGTCCCATTGTTCTTGCTCTCACAGGGGTCGGTGGTGGAGGCTGTGGAAGCGGAAATGGTTGTCTGGGCACGTCAGTGCGCTGCACCATCCGAAATCCTGCGGCGGTAAGGGCGTCGGCCTCAACCTGACTCAGATCGCAGCCTGGTTCCACCGGCCACACCGGGGGAGCCTCTGGCATTGTCTGTATGCCGTACTTGGGCTTTCCATACACGCAAGTCATAATGTCGTGCCTGCAGAACCAGAACTGGGTGGTTGTCGCCTCCGCAAACTTTGCATGGACAAATCTTCCTGTAAAAGTAGGAGCAGGGACAGCCCCATCTGGATTCCTCCTTATCATCTCTAAACAACGTTGCCGTGTATCCACACGAATTGCGGAACACCTTCCTCGAAACGACGGCTTTGTGCGAGCAATTCTCCACTGTGAGGCAGACACAGTCGTCTCCACAATGGCTTGGCCATACTGCATAACAGCGGGCGGAATGTGGGGCAAGGGAGCGGTGGGAATTTGTTGCACGAAATCCCCGGTTGAAGGCGACGGCGATCTGGAATTTCTTGGGCTTCCACTGCTGGAAGACACATTGTGCGGCAACATGACGGGACCTCGAGGTGCTGTCCGAATGTTCCTGTCGGATCTCCAGGAATCCTCTTCGCACCCGGGTTCCTCTTCAATCCTCCGCCTGACAGGGCGAGTCCGGACGTCCCCCTCTAGGTGTTCACCTCTGCGGTGCAGAGGCGTCCCTTTGATCTTCTCTCGCAATGCTGTCGCCCATTTCACTGGATTCTTGGACCTCGAAGCTGTTCGTACCAACAATTCCTCCCTGTCCGGCCCAAAGCCCCATTGTTTGCCGCTCAGGAACTTGTAGTACGTGGCTTGCTGCATGATTGCTCTGTCGATGTCCTCCGTTGTGGCCGTCACTACGTCCACCAGATGTGCGGCAGAAGACGCTCGCCAGGAGGAGTGGACCGATTCTGCCATATTCGTGTTCGGCATGTCCGTGTCGGAATCCAAGCACCGCTCCTAGAAGGACACAAACAACGGTGAGGGACCAATCGAAATGTCCGTAACAGAAAGACAAATGAACGAAAATGACAGCAGCCTACCTCCCGCATGTACTGTCCGAACTGTCGATACCGAAAATGCCACCACCCCAACCAGCTGTGCAATGCTCCCAGATTGGTTGTCTCCACTGCACCTGACGTGTTCCACCAAGCCTCGATGATAGCAAACTTAACCTCCGCGTCATCAAATGTGGGTGCATCCTTCCACGCCGTACAAAGGACACGGTGTTCAGCCTGGAATGAGCTAGCAACAAATTTGGTAGTGTAGTGGGATAGACTCTGCATCCAATGGAATCCACAGGATCTCTCTTTCCCCTCCATTGGAACATTGGGGTCCTCACCGTACACACGCCGCACCGCTGCCCAGTTGGCCTGAGCGTTGTCTGCCATGAATCCCCTGAAATTGGGCTCTGGCAATCCCGCCCTTGCCATCTGCTGTTTATGCCCTCCCACAGATGCATCTCGGACTGTGTGTCCTCCCCTTTCATCTCGCAGATTGCAATCGTCATGAGCCTCTTGGAGTGATAGTCATAAACATGCGCACCCATAGTCACCCACTGATGGTTTGTAATTCGCTTGATGTGATCAAACATCACCCAAGCATTCGACAAGTTTCCAGTTGTCATGCGAGTGACCAAGTCGACTCCACTCCCAGGCCCACACGTCGACATTTTGAAAATGTAACAACGATCGGATTCGCTGCCTTGCCCTGGAAACCTGCTACCTTGGATGTAGTCATATCCAGTCATTCGTTTCACCTCCAGGATTGAGTACATGTCCGACCCCCTGCCGAACTCCTGCTTGCAAGATACGATGTGATTCCGCACATTCGGACTACAAACGTGCGAGACGGACTCCAAGAGGTCACGCATCTCGTCTTCGGTCAAGGGCTCTCGGTCGGAACCATCTTCAGACATGATTTTGCCAAGAGCAATCTTGTGGGCTGCCTTCAGCTGAATCTGCTTTGGTCTGGCTCCGGGGCTCAATTTCACCTCCTCTTTTATGATGTCGTGTGCTTCCTGCACAGCCTCACGCATGTTGCCTCTCGCCAAGGGGTGGCAGTGGACCCCAACGTGTATGCAAGCTCTAGTCAAGTCCGGGAGCAAATGGATTACGTAATATTGCTTGGCTCTGCACATGGACATGCACGTCGGTGGTTCTTTGCAATGTGCACACTTGAAAGAACCCGCAGGAGCTTGGCTGGAGACAATGAATGGATGATGCGTTGTGCCAGTCCAATCCGTCTCGTTTCTCCGCCCTCCTTTGGAGAGAAAGTGGAAGCAGGTGGGATTGAGGCACCTCAGCTTCCCCGCACAGAGGACATATCGTACACGAACACCATCAGCAATTTTCGTGCTACTGGTCTTCGTCACACACCAGGGGTGTCCGTCATGCTTTCGATCCATGTCTGTTAACATCCCGGAGGCTTTCTTTGACGAAGAAACAGGTGGAAACTCGAAGATGACATTGCCATCGACTTCGGGAGGCAGAAAAGTTACCTTTCTGACTGGGAATTTGGCATAGTCGAGAGCAGCCAGCTCGGAGCGAGAACCATCGAGGTGATGTTGTCGTAGGAGCTGCACAATGGACCGGGTTGGAGTTATGCTCGAGGGCACATGCGTAGCACCTACAGAGACGTCCATGCCGGATTTGAACGACCGTGTGGAGGACATGGGTACCTCAATGCAATCATCTTCCTCGTCGGAAATGTCGAATACGTCCACACGAGAAGCTATGGAGGGTCTTGACGGTCCAGGTCGGGAATGATTATCGTTGCATACCTCTCTGTTGGCAGTGGCCGCCTCTCGGTTTCCGGACTCCTTTGTGGATGGTGTGGGCAGCGACTGATTCGGAAAGGGAATGGGCATTCCCACAGCTCGGTACAGGATGGTGTCTGACGGGGGAACGTGCCATTCGATTCCGCAACCTCCGTCGTTACCTAGCACGACAATGGTCTCGTCAACCTGTCCAGGAACATCCTTCCTTTCTTCTTCCAAATAAACTGTGCCCGGTTTGAGCTTGAATTTGGAACAAAGGTAAGTTTCAGTCACTCTGCAAAGTCCTCCCTCGTTTGGGATCCAGGCTCTCCCAAGTTGCGGAGGACAGCAAACTATAGCGTAGGAATTCGGAGCCATCGAACACCGCACGGAGTTGGCAAGTGCGAGGTTCAGTATAGCGACAGACCAAGGCTCACAGGCACCATCTAAGTGGATCTGCGGAGTCCATCGACAATTGGAAGTCGCACATTGAAGTGGAAAGTATTGTTTCAAGCTACATGCATGAAGGTGGGAGGTTTGATTCCATAGCCAGTGAGTAGGACAATGATGGCCGATTCGGCGACGAAATAACATCTCCTGACAGTTTCTCCTGAGGGTGGATCCAGCAGTATTCTCGGTGCAGACAGGAACGTTCGCACTGACAAGTGCCAGGACTGCTGGTTAAAACGGTCAGACAACCAAGTTGTGCTCATCAAGACTGGCCGCAATTGTGTTGTTTCGGAACAATGCAACCCATTGAGGTTCCAGATTTCCCGTCACGAGTGATTCTGTCGATTGCTGGTGGACGGAAATACGGCGCCGCATTTCCGTATTGCATCTTGGTCATGCAACAGAGCGACGGAAATGCGGCACCGAGTTTCCGTCCGGGGGAAACCTTTATACTCTCCAGAACGGAAATGCGGTAACGCATTTCCATCCAGCAAGCACGGTATGTGAAGGTGGAACGGAAATGCGGTACCGCATTTCCGTTCTGATTGAGATTTATGAACAACGGGAACAGAAATGCGGCACCGCATTTCCGTCCGAGTCGCACTTTTCGACATTCCAGAACGGGAATGCGGCGCCGCATTTCCATTTTGTATCTGATGCATGGAGCTGAGGGATAGAAATGCTGCAGCACATTTCCGTCCTTAAAAGACATTCATACTCTCGAGAACGGAAATGCGGTACCGCATTTTCATTCAACAAGCACGGTATGTGAAGGTGGAACGGAAATGCGGTACCGCATTTCCGTTCTGATTGAGAATTATGAACAACGGGAACAGAAATGCGGCACCGCATTTCCGTCAAAGTCGCACTTTTCGACATTCCATAAAGGAAATGCGGCGCCGCATTTCCATTTTGTATCTGATGCCTGGAGCCGAGTAAGATTCCGACAGCTTCATACAGCGCAATTCCGACCGGTTGAGACATTCACACTATCCAGAACGGAAATGCGGCACCGCATTTCCGTTCTGACTGAAAATCGTGAACTATCTGAACTGAAATGCGGCACCGTATTTCCATCCGAGTCGCACCTACCATCATTCCAGAACGGAAATGCGGCACCGCATTTCCGTTCTGACTGAAAATCGTGAACCATCGGAACTGAAATGCGGCAACGTATTTCCATCCGAGTCGCACCTACCATCAGGCCAGAACGGAAATGCGGCACCGCATTTCCGTTCTGACTGAAAATCGTGAACCATCGGAACTGAAATGCGGCAGCGCATTTCCATCCGAGTCGCACCTCCCAACATTCCAGAACGGAATGTATTAGATTTAAAGGGAAATGCGGCACCGCATTTCCGTTCTGATGAAATATCCTGAAACATCGGAATTGAAATGCGGTACCGCATTTCCGTCGGAGTCCCACCATCCGACATTCCAAAACGGAAATGCGGCACCGCATTTCCGTTTTGTATGTGAGGCATGGAGCTGTGGAACGAAAATGCGGGAAGGCATTTCCGCCAGCGTCAGACGTTAATACTCTACAGAACGGAAATGCGGTACCGCATTTCCATTCTGACTGAAAATCGTGCGCAACGGGTACAGAAATGCGGCACCGCATTTCCGTTCGAGTCGCACCTTCCGACATTCTCGAACGGAAATGCGGCGCCGCATTTCCGTTTTGTATATTCGGCCTGGAGCTGTGCTACGGAAATGTGTTGCCGCATTTCCATCCATGTGAGACCTTCAACCTTTCCAGACCGGAAATGCGACACCGCATTTCTGTCCAGGTGAGACCTCTATACTTTCCCGAACGGAAATGTGGCACGGCATTTCCATTCATCAACTAACGTATGTGAAGTGGGAACGGAAATGCGGCGCCGCATTTCCCTTCTGAATCTCATACATGGAGCTGTGGGACGGAAATGCGGCACCGTATTTCCGTTCAACAACTAAGGTATGTGAAGGTGGAACGGAAATGCGGTGCCGCATTTTCTTCCAACAAGTACGGATGTGTAGCAGAGTGATCGTACTTAACGGAAATGCGGCGCCGCATTCGCATTCTCGCTCCAACTCATCAGACGCTGGGACGGAAATGCCTTGAAATGTGAACACGTGGAGCAACGGAATTGCTGCACATGTCGGCACTCTATCTGACTGAAGGGGCATGAGGCGGCGCGGCCTGACCGTTGGATAATGATGTTTGATTTTCGGACGGCGGGCGTACCCTCAACGATTCGAATTTCGTAATGACGCAAACTCCACGAGGAGACACTTTCGTCCAACCTTTCGAACCCAAGTGGTGCATCACCGCCGTTTCATCTACTTTTGTCGTGTCTCCTCAGTCACCCCTCTCGCGCCCTTTCCATCTGCACTCTTTGCCCCTTTTCCCTCTCTCTGTTCTTCTTATGCTCGAACCTGAGAGGGGGGGAGTTCGTGCACCAGACAGGAGACCTCGTCGCAAGCTCCGGAAATTATACTTCGGACGTAGGCCAATGCCGAAGGGGAGGAAGCAGATGCGTCTACAGGAGGAGATTGCCATCTCCGAGCAGCAGGCCACTCAGGCAACCCAGCCACCAGTGAGAGCTCCATGCGATCGGGCTGCGCGCAGCTGATCGAGCACCGAACCCCCCATTTTGCTTCTGTAATTCTTAGACTGAATGCTAGGAGACTTGAATGCAGAACATGTTTGCATGCCTAACAGGAAAGGTGGACGTGCTGGAGGGATCGCAGGAATCCGAAGAGCCGCAGGAAGAGTCCGAGGAGCTAGCTGCAGCACGTACACCCACCCGATCCCCGAGCGCGGGTACTCCTGCCGGGCCTAGCCCTCTGCGATTCAAAGACGCGTCTTCGAAGGGCAAGTTCAAAGTCTCAGAGATCGACTCGCGTTCTTCGATCATGGAGAATCGCCAGCAGGGGTCGGGCCCTTCTCCAGCAAAGTCGAAGAAGAAGCAGCCCGTCCCTCTACTGGCTTCTGAACCGGCTCAGGCCGATTCACCCCCCCCAACGCGAATGAAGCAGCAGGGTAGAAGACAGATTCTATTGCAGCAGACACCTTCACCTGCAAGGATGAGGAAGCAGAAGGCAATCAGGGCGACGGGCGAACAATCTCCCGCAAAACCGCTTCCACGAGCTGAAGCTCAGTTCCTGGAGGATTTCCCGCCTGCAGATGTTGGGGCCGACTCTGCTGCAGCGAAGGCAATGGGATCGACCGTTGATCTCGATTTGGTACCGGAGGAGGGTGCTGCCGCTGAACGTTCGCAGGCAGACCTCACCACCGATGAGCTAGCAGGCCCGGAGGAGGCCTCTGCAGTGGCAGAATTGCCCGCACACAGGCCCCAGAGTGCAGCTCCAGTTGAGGATGCTCCACCTGCTCAGCCACTACCGGCACCTACAGACATGTCTCCGGAGGATTTCAAAAGTGCAGCGGATAAAATGTTGGAGGAGACACACAGTAGCATTGGCAGAGTTCTGGGCAGCAGGGTATTCCAGCGGACTCTTCGAATCCCACTCTGTCGCATGGTCTCCCTTCCCATCGTCAGGCAGGCCCTTCCCGGAGATGTGGATAAGCTCAAGTTCGCATTTCGAGAAGGGTACCGTCTGGGATCGGCAGCGTTTTACGTTTCCATAGAGAATGAGGACGGCGAAACCCGTGGACCCACTGCCGATGAATTGTCAACGTGGGATACCCACTGGCACACTCGCAACCACGAATTCGAGGCGACGCTGAAGGGTGATCCCGACTTCGGCCATATGTCGGGAAAAATGTTCTTTGTGTGGGACGGGAATCACCGACTTCTCGCCTGGTGGGAGTACATCAAGCAGAACCATGCCAA
The DNA here is from genome assembly GCA_030704615.1 of Takakia lepidozioides. Taxonomy (NCBI): domain Eukaryota; kingdom Viridiplantae; phylum Streptophyta; class Takakiopsida; order Takakiales; family Takakiaceae; genus Takakia; species Takakia lepidozioides. The sequence goes on along the minus strand of CM060734.1, from coordinate 17,584,020 downwards.
GCACATTGGCTGGCATTACATGGTGGAGTGTGTCATCCTCAAGGTGAAGGCGGCAGACTCCTCCCTCCTCAAGAATGCCATGGCGGACCTCAACTCGTAAGATACTCATACCCTCCCTAGCACATTCGAAATGCGGTGCCGCATTTCGGTTTCCATTCTGGTTTGATTCCGTGCTTCCGTGTACTGAACTGGAGAGTGTGCCTTGCAGGGTCACTGAGAATGCGTACGTGCATACCCACATGGCACATATGCTGTACAGGGTGAGGAAAACTGGTCTTACTGATCCGCAGATGTTTGCGGAAATGCTGGAGCCGGAGCTCATTCAGAAAGCCGTTGCAAAAACAGACCGGACATGGTATCGTCTCACTATGGATGGAATGGTGGAGGTGATATACGAAGTAAGTCGTGCTCCAATTTCCCTCTGCTCATCCTTCCCCAATTTCCAGTAATGTTTCCACATGAATCGAATGTAACGCTTCTGCATGTTTTTGTTGGCAGTCAAACATCAAGCTGGATTTGGCCCATGCCAAACGCTTCTTCATGGAAAGTGAGGGGCAGGTCAAAACGTTGCAGTCATTGACTGAGCACTTGAAGGAAGCCGGTGTCAAGTCCAGAACCAAATACAAGTCAAAGCTTGTGAAGCTGGTGGCAATTGCAGATCCGGCACTTGGAAAGGACTTCATCCCCGAGATTGCAAAACACTATTCTCGGGCCATGCAGCCGACCATGCAATTGGAGAAACTGCATCACCTCTCAACGGCATGTGTGGAGGCGAAAGAGAAGGTGAGGTTTCAATGCACTGAATTTCCTTCCTAGCAATAGCCACTCTCTTCCAGCCACTGACATTGGATCGGAAATGGCAGACACGGTGGCTGTCGATCTGGAATGCATCCGAGAGCATAAGGACAATGTGGTCTTTTCCACTGGAAGTTTCCGACCCTGCAGTGGATGTGTGGCTCAACCGTATGACTTGGTGGTTCCAGGTAATTCAAGGTACTTCCCCAGATTTGCTTTTCTGACATGAATTCCCTGAACTGCTACGTGACAATGCATTTGGGAATGGCAGGTAATGTCGAATGCAAAGGAGCAAGTCGTAATGCACACAAATTCGTTCGGCTTGTACGTCAAATGGGATGGAACACAGACATTGGAAGACTACGTGACACGTTTCAGATGTGCGTACAAGGACAACCTTTTCGCCAGAGAGCTACAGACAGCAAGAAGGAGCGTGGAGTTTACACATCAGGAGGGAGCGGGGAAAGCTGCAATGCGAATTGTTTACAGGTGAAGCACAGCTGCCCTTGTATGCGAAGCCTGGTTACGAGGTTTGTCTCGGAAATGCGGCACCGCATTCGCATTTTATGTTTTCGGTGGCACTCTGCCAGTAGGTTGGTCTCAAGTTTTGCTCACGCATGCTGACTGCCTTGCAGGTATATGAAATACGTGCTCCTTCAGACAGGGGCCCTGGCTCAAGAGCCCCCGTTCTTCATGGCTTGGACCGTGGCGGGCCCAAGCTGTGTCTACACACCCGAGATGCAGAAACAATGGCATCCCGCGCATCTCGTTGGATGCCCGTGGTACCTGGACATGTCTGGCGGTATTGTTGACGAGTCTGAGAAAGATCTGCACGCCTTGGCAGAAGAGAAGAGAAAGGAAAGACGTGTCCCTGCTGGGCCAAAGTCGGCAAAGGAATCTGCTGCTCTGGAAGAATCCAGAAAGGCAGCTGAGATGGCACAAAAGACGGTGGATGCAGCTGTGCAGGCCCAACAGAAGGGGTCGAAGAAGAGGACTCGCCAGCAAGGAGCAGCTGTTGTGACACCCGCCAAAACGAAGAAGCAGAAACAGCCTGTTCAGGAAGAGGGTGAGGAAGAGGACTCCGATGGAGACTTTGCAACCAGCCCACCCCCCCAAACGCAGGCTGCCTCCCCTGTGCCCACCGTTGTCACGAGAGGCACGAGAACTGGCTCGGCAAAGAAGGCACTCTTCAACCCCCCAGGGGGGCACCCTTTCGAGCCGGTGGAAATGAAGAGGCCGAAAGTGGCTCCCGAAACTGTAGTCCAGTGTGTAAATGAGAGTTTCTTGGCGGCTTTGGATGGACGGGCAGCCAAGTTGGCATACATGAAGACCATGGAGGGTCTGAAGGGCAGAGCACTGAAGAAGGCGACTGCCGAAGAGCCTTCCGACACCCCAGGATTTCAGAATATGGTCTCGTTCTTTGAGAGGGTGTGTGCAGACAAGGATTGTAGGAGGGGCGGAAATGCCACCGAGTGGTCTTGCGATATGATCATCTTGGATATTCCGGACGGAGAGCCTGTGGAAGGACTGCAAGCTTTGCCATCTTGGAACAGGTACTCGGAGGACTTTTGGAAGAAAGGATTCGGGCTTGCCCGCATGGTGTTGGACGACAGAGGCTGTGTGGTTGTCCTGGCGAGCAGAGGAAAAAACACTCAGACAGGAATTGCGAAGTGGACCCGCAAGAGCGCCGTCCCGATTCTGAAAAAGAAGTGGACGTGCATCAACACACTGGGCCTTCGGTCGGAAGGGAAGAAGGTGATTACGACACTGGCACTCGTCCATTCATTTGCTTGGGTGCTTTCAAATGCGGTGCCGCATTCGGTTTCTAATCGTTTTCCCCCTGTGTATGCAGACGAAGCAGTTCGATGCATACTGCTTTGTGAAGGAAAACTCCACCTTTGCTTTCCGGAAGGAGGGAGGAAAGGTTGACCCGAACTGCGACCCACTCGATTACGACGTTCTGTTCAACAACGTTCCCAAGGAACTTCTCCCTCATAGCCTCACTTCAACGGAACCCCTGCGGTACTCACGGACTCGGAGCCCTGCCTTCATTCAGACAATTATGGAGACATGCACAGACGTGGAGGGCACAGTGCTGGACCTCATCTGTGGGACAGGTATGCAGAATCTTGATCTCTGCTGTTCTGCAAATTCTCGTTAGGATGTAGTTCGCAACATCTGAAGCGCCATGTGGTAATGTGTGGATGGCATTGTAACAGGTGCCTCAATGTGGGCTGGGCGGTTTTCCGACCGGCACCTCTTTGCCTACGAGGAGGATTCATCCGTGTGGGGATCCCATCTGGAGGGGCTGCAACGGAATGTGAAGGCTCCCGACAGAGCGGAAGTCTCCTCGGATTCGTCGGAGTCCGAGGAAGACACAGTGGACATTGATGCAGAGGAGAACCCGGAATACGAGTGAGTGCAAACATTGTAAGTTTGCAAAGCCTTCTGGGTCATTTATGTCAAAGGAATTTCCCGACTGTGGTTCTCATTAGTCTCGTTGATGATTGTCATGTGCAGGATTGCAGGGTCCGGGTCGAAACATGTAGGGCCTACACTTCCTGCCAGGAAGAATGTCCCGTTCTTTGCGAGGGCCGACTTCATGACGAGCCCGGTGAGGGACTACTCCCTTCCTAGTTATGCAGCTAAACTCGCAAATACAGCGATTAGAAGAAGTGAGAATCCCAGTAAAGTAGAGCAGATTTTGGAGAGGGCTAGGGAGGACAGAAGGATAAGGAAAGAGTTGGCAGCAGCTCAGACAGGTAGACGGGTACGAAAGTACATATGTGATTCAGCGGATGAGAGCGACGCAGACAGGGAGGAAGACGACCCAACGGAGGTGAGATGGACAGTTCCGCAAGGGGAAGATGGGATTTTTGAAAGCCTGGCCAACGAGCAGTCCGCTGGAGATGAGAGAGGCACTGAGGGGGTGGAGGAGGAGCAGGACAGTCTAGAACAGGATGAGGATTCGATGATTTTCAAGATTAATAGAATTTTAATGAAGTCTCTGTAAATGTAAATTCTCTTCCAGAGTATATAAAGAAAATTCTGCCCGACATTCGTGACCCCTCTCCAGTGTGCATTCCAGCCACACAATCGCCCAAACCAGGACGCTCCCAAAATCAGAAATGGGACAGGGCATTTCCAAAATTTTGGCAACTCTAAGAACCTCTTTTGGAAATGCGGCACCGCATTTCCAAAACAGGGGAGGGACTAATTTTCCATTTCAATGTTGGCATAGTAAAAAGTAATCTGAATTGGGAATGCGGTGCCGCATTTCCAAAATTTCCTTTGTCCACACGCCAGTTTTGGCCTCTCCCGCTCATTGCATGGATGCCACCACGCTTACAGAGGTCGAACAAGGAGGTCGAACAAGGAGGCCGACATGGCGGGATTGGAAATGCGGTGCCGCATTTCCATATTGGGGATGGTGGTTGTTCGAACTGCAGACCCATCAACAAAAACTGGCACCGCATTCCATTGTAAAAAAAAGTCGATGACGGACATGGAAATGCGGCGCCGCATTTCCAGAACGGACATCGCAATTTGTCAATTTGCAGACCCTCTCTCGGAAATGCGGTAACGCATTCCATCGCGCTGGTCGGAAATAGGTGCACTTTTCGAAGTGTTGGACGGAAATGCGGCACCGCATTCCCTTGTCCAAAAAGAAGTTTCCATTGCCAAGCTGGAAATGCGTCGCCGCATTTGCAATGCCAACCTCGTTTTCTGATCAATTTATAGACCCGTGTTGGTATTTCGTGTACCTGGACGGAAATGATGCACCGCATTTCTTGTCCCACATGGAAATGCGGTGCCGCATTTCGATGTCCGACATGGAAATGCGGGCCGCATTTCGATCCCGACTTGGAAATGCGGCGCCGCATTTCGATGCCGACATGGAAATGCGGTGCCGCATTTCAATGTCCGACATGGCGTTACTCTGGTATATTCTTGACACATGACTCACATACCGGTTACTCTGCTTTATTCAACCAGACAGACAAATTGTAGAAATGAGACATCAAATTGTAAACAGTGGGCCAAATCCGAGAGTTATTCAACACAATGAAACACAGTTATACAGAAGTGAGGTACATTCCAGGGCACACTCCAGGGCACATTTAAATTTCCCCCGTACAGGATCCTGGACCGATGAAGATTGGCTGCTGCATGAATGTAGCCGTTTCAGTTTCCTACCCTGCCATGCAAACTATGGGCAGTCACTGCCAGGTGGGCCGATAGCCACTGGACACGACGAAGTCCATCCCCTCTTCGATGTTAATGCGGCGCCGAATTTTCATCCGGGGGGATGGACTTCGGTGGCAGATCTCAAACTATAACTTGTTGATGAGAAAGATGTATGGCTTCATCCACCGCTGGCGTGATGAACACGTTCCACCTCCGTCGGTGGGTACGTGTGACCCAGATGCTCCATTTTGGAGGCCGGACTGCTCTTCCGCTTCGTATCTTTTCCAAAATCTAAGGGCTTCGTAGCTGTCCGCAAGGTCATCGGCATCCAAGTCGTCCTCAGGTCCTCCTTTGCAAGGATGCCGTGCTTCCGGAACCGGGACGACTGCCCCTTTGGAGGCATCGATTATGCAATGTATTCGGCCACATCGGGAGACATTGTTATCTGGTACACAGATTACACAGAAGATACTGGTTCGATTGTGGAAACATTGGTGGCTTTTGAGTATATCGTAGGCCACTACGCCTTCGAGCGGGGTGACGATCTTGGTTTGAGGAGTCCGTGGCTCCTGCGCATCCTCGATTCCGATTTTCCCAGCTACGACGGTCACCCATGCAGAAGAAGGCGCACTGCTATGCTGTTGCGGTGGAACTGCTGCCACTGGACGTGGGTGGACTCCATCGGAGAGACCTATTCTCCTCGAGGAGTGCGCTCCTCTTCTCCATTGTATGGGGACATTCGCATTGGTGTGGACGACGAAAACGTGAAGATTTCCATATTCGATGGTGGTATGATTGAAGGGCAGGACATTGTGGTGAACATCACTAGGGGCGGTACAACGGCTGCAATCGACTTTACATGGAGGAGCCCCAGGACTCATGAGCTAGTTCTGAGAGCAGTCGAAGTCCCATTGACAACGTGACTTGTATTCAGTAGGCACAGGGCTCAAGATTTGAGGGCACAATCAGCACAGTAGACGTGCTTCAAATGCAATTCATGTGGATCAATAAAAACCTCATTGTGCCCTCTTTTTATTCTATTCTGTGTCCATTGTTCCGAGAATGCGTCATTGCTCATTTCGTTTGGGATTGGGAGTGTGGGTGAATTTTGCAAATGGCTGGTAGGCTGAAATGGGCCCCCATTGTACAGAGCAATACCACCCTACCATTCGCGAAACATTGCCTTTCAATATATAATTCTAAATAACATTGCCGAACCTCCTTCATCGGGAGGTCCTTCTCCCCCTATGACCGTGGCACCCTAAACCCTATTCCCGCGGACACTCATTTCCGGAAAATAGTGCTGCTCATGTTTTTTTCCACACTTACGACTCTGCTCATGGCTCATGCCGCTCATGGCTCATGGCTCATGAAATAGCAGCCCCCTATGAAAGCAAGCGCCCACACAAAACCAACATGGCGCACAGTCAAGCATGCAGGTGTTGGGGGGGATCCAAACACAAGAAATCAAAACATCAACACCCCACACCAAAATCCAGCTGCAATGCTGATCCTACAGAATAGCCCAGCCCAAACCCCGGACTGACTGGCCTCCACCAAGAGAGGCTTTGGCAACTACAAGTCAAGGTACATAGGTAATGAAAATAGTACAGAGATGGAGGGAAAGAATAGAAGCCCGACCAAGCAAGATCTAATCCTGATCTATGCTATCAACTGCCAGACTTTTCTCAAAGTGCCTCGCTCTGCATGATGGTAAGATGTAGGAGGTATATCTATGTCCAGAAACCTGCCACTAACCTTGTCCCAAGCTACAGTAGCTCGCTCTAACCAACCCTCCTCTTCTTTCTGCCAGGTAGAGACAAAGCAATACTCCCCTATCTCCCGCTCACTAAACACTAAAGAAAACAAAGGTAGGGTCTGATAGTCTCTCAACTCAAAAGCTTTGAGACGGTTGCGGGTGTCCTCATTGCGAATGATTGCATCTCCTTCAAACAGAACAAACTTGTCCTTACTAATGAACCCCCGCTCGTGGTTGCCTTGTGCAGAGCGTGTCCGGCTGCAACGCTGTCTGATTGCACAAACTTGTGTAGCTCCTGCTCCTCTACTCCAGTACACCACGGCCTTGTGGTTGAACACCTTGGTCCCCGGGGCTGTCTTTGGCTGTGTTCCAAGCCTAGCTTTCACCCACTTTGGTATTTCACCTACAGCTGCAGAACTGCTGGCTCCAACAGAGTTCTGACTGTCCAAAGTGATATTGAGGCCCTCAATGCCAACTACAGCAGTCTGTTGTCCACTGCTAATGCCTGACTCCCAGTATGCAATCAACTCGTCGAATTGTTCTCCACTCAAATCAGTCTGAGTTCCTTGGGAAACATAAATCTTGCCCCCTTGTGTGCACAGGCTAAGAGACGAGACCTGCCCTTCAATTACGTCCTCATTTCCCCCAGCCATACAAGGAGGACATCCACAAATTTTTCTATCATATAGACCAGAACAGGTTCTAGAAACAGAATTGTGGATCGTTCATGGCACACTCACACTCTAAAAATTCCATAGATTTTTAGCAGAGTCCCAAAACAAAAAGCAGGTCTAGATTGGTAGATTTCCCCTTTGCAGCTATCCCTCAAAAACTGAGTCAAACGGAGTCCATTTGACAAAGATATGACCAATTAGGCTCTAAATCATTTGAATTAGATCAAAAAGGCCATTTTTTTTTTTTTTAACACCAAAACGTTCTCGCCATTAAAACTGCTCCCAAGTCACCTACGAGTTCCCAACACGTCCAAGTAGTTCGTCCAGGTAGGGGCGATTTCAAGAGCAGGTCAAGAGATGCACTGCGCAACACCTTCATGGCTTATGGACAGGCGGCCTGCAATCGAAAGATTCGTGGATGGTTGCTGGACTTGCACAACACATCTGCCACATCGGAACCACGCTTCACTTCACCAACATTCAGCACAACAGGAGCAGAGCAGAGCATACAAGAGCTTGGCCGTTGATTGCGACACTTGCTGTGTGTGAAGTTTGAGAATTGAGCTGCTTTTTTTTATGTCTGTGGTTCTACTGTGGTGTTGTACGTGTGCTCCTTGGACCTGTTGGACCTCCCGCAGACGTGATAACTTTCTTTTCTCTTATCCCTGAACCCTCCTGAGGCCCTATACATTCTTGATTTTGGCCATTTTGGAAGGAGGCCATTGGCCTTTCTTCCTTAACTTGCGCTTGCGCACCAGCCTCTTCCTTCGAAGCTCCAATCGTTTAGCCTTCTTCTTTAACAATATGCTTTTGACTTGAGGGAAACTATGGCTGGGATGGTGACCTCAGAAAATCTCGACCTCTGACTCTGGGGCATCTCCAGCAGCCCTGGCTACCACATTCCTCTCCGTTGTGGCCTTCCACGTCAAGGACGCACCGGCTGCGACCTGCCCACTGTAATCTCCAAGTTCTTTTCTATACTTCAAACCCACTCTAAATCCAGAAAACAGCCCGCAAGCAGGTCTCCACTGCGAGCTTGCCGAGGCAGCAGATGGTGAGAGAGACAAGGACACATTGGAGAAGGTCGGCACAGGGCCTGGGAAAGAAGGAACGCCAAAGGTTGCAGAGTTCTCTGGTATGCCAAAGCCAAGTTCTGAAGGCGGGATTCCCCCTGTTGCCCAGGCTGGGCACAAGCTGGGCATTTACGGAAACCCCTCCGAGAAGCAGATGAGGCTCTCGGCAGATTGCCCTGCAGGTTTTGCTTGTAAATCAGTCTTGTTAGCCAGCGATGTAGGGCCTGCACCTGAAGCTCCAGGAACATCAATTAATCAACGATCTCTTCCAGCAAAATGGGAGTGTCACAGGTTGTCTTCCATCAACATTCACTACTTCATGTGCTTGGCTATTTGGGCCTGTTTTTTTCCCGCCCTAACTTGCTTAAACGCTCCAGTGTGTGCTCTTGTACGCGAGCCCTTCTTAGCTCGCAGTGTCCTTCACAGAGCCGTCCTCATCGACAACTGTCCATATTGCTTTAACAAGGTATGGATGTGTCACCATTGGACTGACCAGGTACAGCAAGGCTGCAGACAATCTGCCTCTCGCAGTGCTCCTGTACAGTTGCAGTTATAGCGACGCACCGAGTGCCAACTTGCAGTAGTAATGCAACCGCAAGCGCTGTTCCCCTGTCACAACCACACTCTTGCATGCACGCTGCACACAGGCTTCCACCTCCGGAGAAGAAGTCCAGGGACAGAGTTGCGGTTGTCAGCAGCTACCAACAGACACAGTCTTCCTTACATTTGCGCATCATCCTGCTGCTCCACCATGATATCTCCCACTGACCAAAACGAAGGCTGCTTCCATGCAGTGTAGCTCCGTCCTGCCGGCGGCCTTATGCCAGAACCAACGCTGATCGAAACCTGCATATTTTGTTTTTTTTTTTTTTTTTTAAAGCTTCTTAAACTAAGCACTACTCTCACACAGGTAATCATACAAGTGCTAACCCTCAACTCCTACCTTGCACTCACAGGTAAGAGATCATCTCTCTCGAGTGATAGAACAAGCTAAGAGACACACTGCTCACACCAGAAACAACATGAATCCATCGCTATCACTCTTTAAAACAGAAGTCGAGCCAAAGGCACCCCAAGCTATGGGGACTCCACCCCACAACAACCTACACTCCCATCATAAGCACACTCAAATCTAAACGCATGAAGGAGCTCGGTCGCGCAGGCTCAACTCGAGAGAGATGAGCTACGCGACTGCCGCTCTCGTGAAGATAAGGCGGTTCAGGTGTCAAACTAAACTTGACACCTGATTTAACACTTGACCTAAATCCAAGTGTTAAATACAAATAACTAGCTTTATTCTAGTTGTTTTCACACTGTGCTTATTTAACTTGACAGCCCTGTTTTTATTTTATGAATCCTGCTTGTGTCTTATGTCTTGTAAAACAGACATTGTGGTTATTTATAGACTACCGAGCATCACATTGTTGGGCTCTTTTTAGACTACAAACTGTTTTCTAAAGTACCCCAAGTGATCTCTTGGGACAAAAAATTGGTAAGCTCTATATGGTCTCTTAATATACTCCTTATATTGTGCTTGCTTTGCGTCTCCGCTGGCCTGCAATAGAAATACCGGATCCAGATGTACCAGTATGGGTTGGCTGGAATATGCTTAAGACATGTATGTCTTAATGTTTCAATTTCAATTTTAAGTGCTATATGCTTGGCTCTGGAGATTTATGTCCAGACCTGCAATCTGGGTTTTTGAAATGAGATTACAATCTACAAGTATGGTGATGAATATCAAACCCATGGTGCTTTCATGATATGAATGACCATGAATCCCGCCCTCCCAGCCTGTTTTGTTCAGATACCCTGAAATGTAACGAGGTATTCAAATGAGATGGTTAAAAAAAAAAGGGTTGTTAGATGGTGCCCTGTAAAGGGCTGCATTGTCTTTCAATGACAATGACCTCAGTGGTCTTGTACATGTCCTGACATGACATGTATATCTTCCCTCTCTTTATCTGATCAGTGTACTTAGTGGTTTTTGTACACACCATCTACCCTTCTCCTTTCCTATTTCACCTTCTCATTTTGATGTACTAACAATATTTTTGGAAGGGCCTTGGCAGATAGGCAACAAACACATTCCAAACTAGAATGATGAACTGAAAGCCCTGGGGTATGAATCTCCCTTGGCCAGGTATGTTCTTCTCCAGCAATAGTATGGTTGATTGATTGGGTATGAAAAGTAAGGCATCCTTGATGATACCTGAAATAAGCACAGAGCATCTAAAGGACTTTTGAATGCCGATATTATGAGCTAAGCCCTGGTAAGACAGCTTACGGGAGTATGTGTACACCTTATACATGATCCGGTCAATGCACACTACTTTTGTTAGCTAGTCTCATGTAGCCGATGCCTTATATCAGAATCAGATACCTTATGATTGAGTGACTACCATGTCCTTTGATCAAGTGCTTCTATACTTCTCTTAGATATGGCTTTGCTCCTTGTGGCACCATGAGAAAATACCCAACTCTAATCTGTTGCTAGAAGATGTTTTGTCTATATCACGGGCATGGTACTACAGACCTGAGCTGCTGCTGTATCTTGACAAGGTTCCTTGAACGAGGTTCCTTCCCTAGCCCGTTCTTCCCTGTGCAAGAACTTATCGAGAAACTGAAAGGTATTTTCTAAAAACTTGTACCTATCCAGAGCTAAGTATACCACTGAACTCTCTGTTCTTTTCTCGTGATACTATACCAGTCTTGCTATGATACACTTTATGCCAATGTTTCATTCATGACCCGAGGAAGAGAGGATGTAGGATTCTACTCCCTTGGATAATATAATCTAAGGATAGAACTACATGGAAGAGGGGAAACCTTATGAGAAGGGGTCTGGTATGCACTCCCTTACGGGGTGAGTGCATACCACACTCACTCCGTAAGGTTCTACCATGCCAGGGGATTGGCTGGTGGGTCCCTCTCTCTCCCTCTCTCCCTCTCCCTCTATAACTCTTTGGATTTCATCTGGCCTTAACCTTTTTGAGGCCGGTTATTTGGTTTTTCATCCAATCTTTTTTCATCCAAATTTGGCTGATATTATTGTAGGATGATGAAACTTAATGTACAGAAAGCTTGGTTTACCATTTGTTTCTTTCATCTAAACTGGATGAACTACACGAATAATGGCGACCTATTTTAATCCAAGAGATAGTAATTTTACCATCATTTATTATAAATGATGGCAGTTATTAAACTTGAGCCTATACCCTAACCCTAAAAGATACCTTTTTATTGGATGTCATCCATTGACAAAGTGCATCTCGTGCTAAAATGCGACTTTTCGTCCACCCTGCATGAGAAATCGAGGAGCTGTGCCCTAAGCGGGCCGACACATTTCACAGCACAGAACTCGTGCTTCAGGGATCCTCGATGATGCGCCGTGTAAATCTGCTCCCCTGCTGCTACATGGCACTCGTGATGGCTGGCTCTTGGGATGCGCATTGGCGGTTAGGCAGATTCCTCTCTGGCAGGCGACAAAGCGATGATTGCTTTGCTCAGACCCTCATGGTTCTTTTTAATTTGCAGCGGCGCTTTTACTCCTCGTTGGGAAGTACTCTATCCCTATTTATCTACATATTATGTGCGGCTCTCTTTTTGTATGAGCTATTCTCTATCTGTGAACACTTCTACTTTGATTGCGTTCTGTTGGAGACGATCTGTTGGACGCCATGGCGCAGGGCATACCACAAAACACTCCCTGCCACTCATCTGATGCATCCTCACTAACACACATCTTTATGTGGTGGTTTTTGGGACGGGCACAGGTGAGGGTCTTCACTTGTGTTGATTTCCTGAAGCTTGCAGTTCCTATTCTTGCAAATGTGGGTGCTGCTGAGCCTCTTGCCGCTTCAAAATTGCCAGCATACGGATGCAGACCTGCTTCAACTTGGCTCCAATGAGGATCTACTTCTGCTCCTTACCTTGTTTGTGGTTTCTTGCAACCATATCTACATGGCAGGAGGTAGGGCAGACACGAGAACTCATGGAATACAAATCTACCGATTTATCTACTGTTTTTTTTCATGTTTCAATGCGGGTATAATGTAGCGGTCGGTACCTTGGCTGCACTGAAATTTGGCTCTACAATGAAACCTCTTGGTTGGTTATTAAGACGGACTGTTGTGCCTTACTAGACAACACACATTCTGCAAGACCTTCATTTCACTTTGATTTCATATGATGGACTGCAAACAGGGGTTTTTGAATTACCTTTCTACCCTGGCAGAGCTGTTCTTAAGACCCTGGAATACCACTCCAGACTTGTATCTGCTTAAAAAGACTCGGCCCTATTTTTATTTTATGAATCCTGCTTGTGTCTTATGTCTTGTAAAACAGACATTGTGGTTATTTATAGACTACCGAGCATCACATTGTTGGGCTCTTTTTAGACTACAAACTGTTTTCTAAAGTACCCCAAGTGATCTCTTGGGACAAAAAATTGGTAAGCTCTATATGGTCTCTTAATATATTCCCTATGTTGTGCTTGCTTTGCGTCTCCGCTGGCCTGCAATAGAAATACCGGATCCAGATGTACCAGTATGGGTTGGCTGGAATATGCTTAAGACATGTATGTCTTAATGTTTCAATTTCAATTTTAAGTACTATATGCTTGGCTCTGGAGATTTATCTGCAATCCGGGTTTTTGAAATGAGATTACAATCTACAAGTATGGTGATGAATATCAAACCCATGGTGCTTTCATGATATGAATGACCAGGAATCCCGCCCTCCCAGCCTATTTTTTCAGATACCCTGAAATGTAACGAGGTATTCAAATGAGATGGTTAAAAAAAAAAGGGTTGTTAGATGGTGCCCTGTAAAGGGCTGCATTGTCTTTCAATGACAATGACCTCAGTGGTCTTGTCCATGTCCTGACATGACATGTATATCTTCCCTCTCTTTATCTGATCAGTGTACTTAGTGGTTTTTGTACACACCATCTACCCTTCTCCTTTCCTGTTTCACCTTCTCATTTTGATGTACTAACAATATTTTTGGAAGGGCCTTGGCAGATAGGCAACAAACACATTCCAAACTGGAATGATGAACTGAAAGCCCTGGGGTATGAATCTCCCTTGGCCAGGTATGTTCTTCTCCAGCAATAGTATGGTTGATTGATTGGGTATGAAAAGTAAGGCATCCTTGATGATACCTGAAATAAGCACAGAGCATCTAAAGGACTTTTGAATGCCGATATTATGAGCTAAGCCCTGGTAAGACAGCTTACGGGAGTACGTGTACACCTTATACATGATCCGGTCAATGCACACTACTTTTGTTAGCTAGACTCATGTAGCCGATGCCTTATATCAGAATCAGATACCTTATGATTGAGTGACTGCCATGTCCTTTGATCAAGTGCTTCTATACTTCTCTTAGATATGGCTTTGCTCCTTGTGGCACCATAAGAAAATACCCAACTCTAATCTGTTGCTAGAAGATGTTTTGTCTATATCACAGGCATGTTACTACAGACCTGAGCTGCTGCTGTATCTTGACAAGGTTCCTTGAACGAGGTTCCTTCCCTAGCCTGTTCTTCCCTGTGCAAGAACTTATTGAGAAACTGAATGCTTAGAGACTTAGTGCTTAGAGACTTCCAACTCTTCTATCTTAGAGTTCCCACCTCGGATAGCGAAGGGATGGGTGAGTAAAAGCCGCTCGACAGCTCACCAGCTCTACCTGGAGGCTCAACTTTTGTCACTGATTCTCATTATGTTTATGGCGTTCTAAGCAAAGATCTTATTGCGGTATTACCCCCGCCCCCACAGCAGAAGCAGCAGGCCAGGTTGATTGGCCATGTCAAGGCTGGAGTCGTTACTGTTGTCGTGGAGATCTATGATCAAATGATGGAGAAAGGGGTGGAGCCCAACCACATTACATTTATGTGCATTTGCAATGCTTGTGCAAGCCTGGCAGCCCTGGAAAAACGCAAAGATGTGCATGTTGACATCATCAAAGCTGGAGTTATACCAAATGTCATTATGAACTCTGCCCTGGCAGCTCTGGAACAGGGCAAAGATGTCCATGGCGACATCGTCAGAGCTGGATTTGTACCACCTGTCCCTCTGAACTATACCTTGGCGATCACATATGCAAAATGTGGGTGCACCGAGGAGGCAAAGGGAATGTTTGACACTACGGCTGAACGAGATAGCATGTCGTGGAATGCGATGCTTGCAGGGTATGCACAAATGGATGTGATATGGAGGCTTTGGAGACCTATGATCAAATGATGGAGGAAGGGGAGAAACCCGACCACAACACATTTATGTGCATTTGCAGTACGTGTGCAAGCATGGCAGATCTGGTAAAGGGTAAAGAGGTCCATGGCGACATTATCAGAGCTGGAATTGTACCCAATGTCATGCTGATCCCATCTAGAGCATTTGTCTCTCAGCAAGCTCTTTAAATTCTTTCTCAAAAGTTTTTCTAATTGCAGAGAGTTGTAGAGAATGCCGGGGGATGGGCAGAAACCAGCTGGCCCACACGAAATGAAAAAACATTGGCTGCTAGCATTTCCCATGGAAACTTAGTCTGGGACGAGCTATAACAATTTACATACAAGACCCGATTCAGCGCGAAGGTGCAACGTCCCCCTGCTGCTGCTGCTGCTGATCCTGATTTTGATCAGTCTGGGGAAGGATCATGTCTGCCTCAAGGCGAACGTTCATTCATCCACAACTACACTTAACATCATCCACTATTTTGCATGGATTCCCTTCATCCATTCAAATTAGCCCACGAGCAGCCACATGGCAGGCGCTGTGACTCCAGGTGGCTAGGTGTTCACTTGGCGTGTTCAGAGGATGCCAAGCGTTCATTTGTCATACCTGCTTGATAACGATGTCTCACACGTGTGGCCTTCCTCGAGTTTTGCGGATCTCCCGCCCTAAGTCTCTCTGGCTGTTTGTCTCTCTATTCTGATTCCTGTGTCTACGATGATAGCTACAAGAATTAGAATATGCTTATGTTTGAAGGTAGCATGCTAGGCGGAAGATCTAGTTTAGCATCTAGTTTGCTAATTTCTATGAGTTTGTTTCCTGCTTTGCATTTTCTTTCTGTCCTGTCCGTCTCCCATCTTTACCTTAGCTGGAGATTTTCCTGAAGATTTTCGAGAGAGATCAACACGAAGGAAAGGAGGTGGTGAGGATGATGAACATAGTGGCGATAAGTATATTACTCTCGTCTCTGGGTACAGTAGTGGTGCTGTCTCCTGAGCCACTGCTGGTGCGTGAGGAGACGGAGTATGGTGAGAGCCCGCCTCTAAAGGCTGTGAAGGATGCCACTCGTGAGACGCTGCACACTGCTGCGGATTATGCTCGCCAGACGGGAGAAGGCATCAAGCATATGGCTGGGTCCAGTTTTCAGGCCTCCTCTGATGCTGTAGGCGCCATGAACGGAAAGACTGAAGAAATGGTGGCTGAAGACGACTTGGTCGTTGCCCGTGAGAAGGCGGCGGCCGCGAGCGATGCATTTGAAGAGGCCACCAGACATTTTACGGATGCTGCGAGGGAGAGGCTGGGCTTTCCCACCACTGAATCGCTCATGTCCCAATCCGGAGCTTCCTGCGATGAAACAGGTGTTACCATCAGTCTCGATTTTTCTTTCCCTGACAAAATGGTTCTGTCTTCTTTCCTCCATTTTGTCACTGAAATTCATTGCTACAGGCACAAGGTTGACATTCAGTGCTCTGTAGCATGTTCAGCTTTACGGATGCATGTAGTTCTTGCTTCTAAACGTCCGACCCCTGTCGACTTTGGCTTAGAACTTGAACTTAAAGCTAGCTAGAAAATACCATGATTGAAGCAGGCATGCGTGTGGTTGGTCTGTTGCTATTGACTATGAGAAGTCAGCCCGCACGATCGTAGTGAGCTTGGCCAACCGTAAGCTAAGTTGGCCTCTATGATCCCAGCTTCTAATGACTTCGGCTAGTTCTCCTTTTCATGTGATGCTAGTTACTTTCATGATACAGGGGAATATGTCTCGCAAGCCACAGAGGCAGTAAAGCATGCTACAGGAAGAGTCGGCGAGTGGCTTCAGGAAGGTGCGTCTGAAACTTATCATAGTGCAGGCAGCGCAGACACCACCGAAGATACACTTGCTGGAGCGACGACCAAAGTATATGACTCTGTTGCTTCCGCAGGTGATGCAGTCTCGCATGCAGCAGGCTCGGCTAAAGATTCTATGTTCAGTGTAAGGAATCTGTTTCAATAAGCTACTTTTGTAAGATCAATGGTAGATTTCGTTTAGACATCTTTCACCTAAAGCTTTGCAGCTGATAGTAGACAGTACTTATTAAATTATTATAGTGGTAGTCAGCAAGTTTAGAAATGACGATGATCCCCCTATGCTGAGAGTCAACAGGGGATAATGGTGCACGGTACCAAGTGAATTGTAATTGAGAACAGTACGGTATCCTACACACAGTCAGGAGTAACTTACAAGCTAATGTGGGGCTGTTGTTGAGGGTGCCCTGACTAATTCGCTGGGAGATATTTCCTGAAATCCTTCTGGTGGCAGTGTATGTGGATCTTGTAACTAGCGGCAGTCCAATGTTATTGTGTGAGTTTGAGAATCGAAATTCACATCTGTATTTTACCTGTGGCGGCCAGAAGACCAAGCAGGGGGTTGAGAAAGCACATGATTCTGCAACCAAGATTTTGGAGCCTGCAAAAAACAAGGTATTCAAAATAGTTGGCTCCACAGAAGATATTCTGCTTAGGAAGCAGGGCAATGCCAAGGATTCTGCCCTCCAAGCAGTTGACAGTACCAAAATTGCAGCAAAAGATGCTGTCGCCAAGTTGTCAGAAACTGTGGAAACTGCAGCAGGTAAAATCGAAGAAACTGCAAAAGAAAATGGCCGTGGTTTTGTGGAGAAAGTGAAAGAAGTAGCACATAAAACTGAAGCCGTCCTTAAATTGAGGGCGCAGGAGGCTGGGCCTCACTTGCCCAATGTGGGGCAGGGAGCAGCATTTGTGCACGATTATTCAGCTAGTGGTAGACAGAAAGGTGTTACCAGTGAAGACACAGCACAGAAATCAAATGAGTATTCTGATAGCACTCAATCTGGCTCTCAGGGAGCACTCAAAATAGCTGAAGAATTCAAGGCAGCAAAATTCAAACTTGTGAAGACAGCAGAGTCGCTGGGATGGAGACGTGCAGCTCAGCCAGAAAGAGTGGACCGAAGTTCACTATCTCCCTATGACCTTGTGCTTGGCAATGTGAAGTATGTCTGGCAAGGGCAGACACAGGAAGGTTATATCCACTGGGCAGTGGAGGCTATAAAGGAGGCTGCTCAGAGTGTCGGGGCGAGGTTAGGGATAGCTGCAGATTCAGCTAGAGCTGCAGCGGTCCAGGCCTTTGAGGGAGTGAAAGATACAGCAGGTTCTGCCAATGATACTCTGCGTGATTTTAAGGACAAGATCGTTCCATGTATATCCAATCTTGGTGAACAGAGTAAAGAGATTGTGGAGGAGAGGCTGAGACCAGCTGGAAAAGAGTATGAATCTGGAAGGGGGAAGTCTGGAGCATATGTAGAACAAGCTGGGAAGGATGTCACAGGTACTAAAAGAGGTGCTTCCGTTGTGTAGCAATCAATGATATGTTGAAGTAGTTTACCCGTTCAAAAACTTTGCTGGTGAGAGTGATTCTTGTTGAGTGTGCTGGCTGCTTGTTTGAATTGGGGTTGTTGGTAGCATGGATTCCTGCATGTTGAATAAGCATATCCAGCTGAGGCAAGTGACATTAATTGTCTCACACTGTGACTGTGGAATGGGTTCAATGGCAGGAAAACGCCCACGCAGTTGGAGGCAAGTTCTGTTCAGAAGGCCAGTGGGCCTTCCTCTCTCCCTCACCAGACTGCTGCATCTCTTCACTTTCTCCACTAGCTATGGCTCGGCAGTTTGGGTGACGTTTGTGTCAGGACTCATCCTCTCCAAGAACACTCCTAGGCAACAGTTCGCCTATATACAGAGTCGCATGTTCCCTGTGTATCTGAGACTGATGGCATTAGGGGAGGTGTTACTCTTTCTTCTCTACTCTGTCATGCATCCATGGCTCTCAGCAGACAGATCAGAACGGTGGCAGTTGCAGAACTTGATCTGGACAATTGTTGCCACCCTTGTCAATACATACTTTCTGGAACCCCGTGTCACAAAGGTGAAGTACTACTAATCAAGTAATCCAGCAGGATCAATAAGCATTTCTTATGCCTAGTTCTTACTTTGCTTTACTTCTTTGTACTGTCTTTGCACTAGCAATTTTCTTTTTCTCAAAACCAGAATGTGTCCTTGGCATTTGTTATTAGCTCTCCTGCTTGTTTACATATGTGTACACCTCTCCTGGGGTCAAGGATACTATTCTGAAAGGGTTAAGTTTAACCCAGATCTGAAATGTTGCTTTGGGCAGGTCATGTTCAAAAGGTTAAAATTGGAGAAGGAAGAAGGGAGAGGGCTAGAGACAGTTGAAGTCCCTGAAGCACCTGAGAGTGTGGACAATGAGACCAAAAAGAAGCTGGCAGCTGTACACCAGAGATTCACGATGCTGCATACCTACTCATCGGCCCTGAATTTGAGCACTTTAGGAGGCTTGACCTGGCATCTCTGGCACTTGGCTCGACGCCTTGTTGTCTAACTGTGTAACGTTTCCAACTTAAACCACTCTGTACATTCTCAGCAAATTATGGGACACATGTAATTCAGGAGTTTTGGTGCAGAAGATTCATCCTTGCATAAGCAAGCACATATTGGGGTACGACATTTTTGGTCTGGTCCTGAATGGCTACATGGACTATCTTTGCGTAGAGACATTGTAAGCCAAGTTAATCTGAGCAGATTGGATCAGCAGTTTTGAGGACAATTGGGCATCTGAAAGATTGTGTAGAAAAATTCCCGGACAATGTGCCACTTCTTTTGGAGCGTCCTTGCAAATGTGCATCTTCTCTCAAGGTGAAGGAACAACATTGAAACTTTCATCCTCAGTAAGCACTGTTATTTGTGTCTTTGCATGTTGCAGGGATGATCATGACAATCTGACAAGCTCATGCAACTGTTTGAATATAGTCATGTTCATGCACTTCGGTCCCATAAAGCAATTGGGACCCTGTCATCCCATTGCAGATAATAAAAAGTAGCAAATAATTTGGAACCCAACCATTAACCAGTCCAGCAAGGCGAATGATGCCATAAACACATCTGGACATTTATTGGCTCTTGGACATTTAATGGCTCTTGGAATGGTGACTTTCACAATGGTAGTCAGCCTGTCATACCCAAAGGCCTTACAGTTATGGCTCCCTCCTATTTGCTAGGTCACTACTGCACCCTTGGGGAGTATCTGTTTTTGGTGCCATCAGAGCCTGTCACTCTCACTTTGCATAGTATTTGCAAAACATCTTTGAAAGCTTTGCAGTAATTCGCACAGATTTCTGCTATCATCATTGAGAAGGAACAAGAACATGCACCTTTGCAACAGAATAAATACAGGTGTGGCTTTCCTCCAGACATGAAGGTCTTGCACAATTGCATTGGACACTTTTGCTTACAGAAAGTACCACACAAAATGTCCAACACTCCTCCCTCTTGGGGAGAAAATAGATCAAATTCCACAGCAAGGAATACCTGGATAGTTGTTTCTTCAGTTTCACGATTCAGAGATACTCAGTGCCCAGCTTCTCTCTCTGCTAAGACTGTCACTCCCAACTTGTAAACTATGACCTGCCTTAATGATCATCTTTCAAAAAGTTGGACATCAGCATACTCATTCATTCTCTTCTTCTGAATCTTTTTGCATTCATGCATCAATATTTACAGTGCCAATTTTAAAAAGAAAGAGTCATATTTCCTCATCCTGTATCTCAAATGGGATGTGCCAATAGCCTGGTTCCACCATGGATATACGTCTAGAAGCTTGAACTGCTGTAGCACTTCACATATCCTAGATAGCTTTGTTGTGAAGCCTTCCCTATCTAGACCGTACTCATGAGTTAGGAGTTTGCCTCTAGAATTGATGTGTGTGTTTATGTTACTTAGACTTTGTACAGAAAATGATGATTACCCAAGATACTTTGGAGGATGTAATGCTTCAAGAAACCCTGGTGCTGCTCTTATCAGACTTTACTAAGCACATCACACTCACTGGTCATCTCTTGACTCCAAAGACCTGGACCTCCACACTAAAGGTTTCAGGGTTGAAATCCTCTTTCGTGGAGATTCTGCAATGATGGACAAAGAAGGCCCTTCATCGGAAATTGAGATATTGTGTGCCTTCAGTGACAAGCTTTTCTGCAAAGGCAAAAATTCTTTGTTGGGCAATGACACTCTCCTTGGTTCTAGTTGCCTCCTTGAATGCCTGGGCGATTGCCTGGCACTGTAGCTTCTTCCCCACGCATTGTTCTCTTGCTCCTGGTTTGAATGTTGGGCCTCCCGTGGTCTACTCGTATTTACCTCCAATGATCTGGGGAGAGGCTCTTGAGGGCTGCAGTCCAAGTTCCCTTGAGGACTTCCCTCAGACACGGACGCTTCATACGCGTAGCCCTTCGTCACACTAGTGTCCAGACCAGTATCTGGTATTGCGTGCAGGAAAGCATTGCTGACTTCAGGTAGTCTTTGAAAGTTCCAAGTCTCGAGATTGATTCTGCTGGCGCCTCTGTTCATTTGCGTTTGAGGTAAATTGTGCGCTGGTTGAAACTGGGCATCCACCACTCGTTTCTCTTCCAAAAGGTCTGCAGCATGGCCCGTTGTGTGCTTTACTTCTCGGATCCCACTAATTGTGGCTTCACCACGACCTCCAGCAATGCAAGCGGGATTACTCTCCTTGACGCTTTTAGAAGCACCTAGTCCAGCGGTTTTGACATTATACAAAATAACTGGAGGGACCTCAGCATCTCTCACATCCTTCCCTACTATAGTGCCTGAAGATACGTCTCCTTTGCCATCCAAACCTTCTTTGACTCCAGCACATGAAGGCACACCACGGATGGACGTCCCTGCCTCTAGGCAGCCTAATCCAGCAGTCTTCAAACGATGTAAAATCTCTGCAGGGACCTCGGTGTTAAGTGGCGAGATGTTTCCTTTAACAGCATAAGGCACGTTGGTGATAGCAGTCGGAACTCCTCGCATCCCCTTTGAGAGAATACGTTCAAGTGACTCCAGGGCTTGCACATCAGATACATGTGCCTTAGGTGCAAGGGCCTCACCTTTTCCCTTTCTGACCGGGGAGATATCCTCCGCAGAAGTCTCACTCTGCAGTAAATCTTTCTTTGGAGGACTGACGCCAGCAAGTTTGTCATTGCAGGTTGGTTTCAGCACGTCATCCTTCACAGGCTCCCTGACAATGCCATCAGAGCTCCAGCCAGGTCGCGCTTCATACTCTCTGACCCATTGTGTCCATTGGTCCTCCGTGACAGTTCCACCCTGCACGTTGAATTCCTCCTCCCTTGATGAGGAGACCCAGTCTCGCTCCGCTTCCCTCTCTGGCCACTCCGTGGATTCCACTCCCGGACTGGAATACTCCTCCCGTTCTACTCTGCCAGTCCACACATCTACAACCACGCGATCAGATTGGCGTTCCCTCTCTGCTCTCTGAGCCCATTCTGCCCTCTCCACCTCCAGATCCAAATGCCCTTCTCTTTCTGCTTTAATCTTATCCATCTGAGATCCAACCTTCAAAAGGGCGGCCACACAAAGCGCAGTAGACATCAGGAGAGGAGAAAAGTACACTACGAGAGGGAAAAAGGGGGGTGTAAACATCAGGATAACGATGCCTGTGAGCAGGGGGTGGTCCCAAACAACTGAAACGATCCTCAGCACATCCCCGGACCCGCCCGTTCTGCCCATCTTCTCTCAATCACTCTGCCTCTCTGCGTCCGTCTCACCTGTCTGCACCTTCAGTATGTGGCTTTGGTCCTCAAACAGAGCCTCACGCTTCCTGTTTACCACTCCTCACACCTCTCTCTCCCTACCTGAAGCATATTCACCCTGACCGCTCTCTCTCTCTCTCTCCCCTCCTCTCTTCCCCCAAAGAGCGTCCCCGAGGCATTGACAGCTCATACTTCCAAGCGTGTACAAATTTATGAGTGCCCACAGCCCAGACTCTAGCCTCTTCTCTCTCTATCACTCTGTCTGTCCTTCACGACGCTCTGGACAAAGAGGGAGGTAGAGCTGTAAAGGAGAGAGCAGGTAGCATTATGGCATCATGTCTGCATCATGCCATAAAAGCTCATCACTGCCACCTTGCCTGCTCCGTGCCCTGCTGCGGAGCAGCGACACTGCCTGCTCCCTCTCGACGGCACTGCATGCTTTCCCCTCCTCCCTACCTATGGAATGCCAAAAGGGCCATGCTTTCTCTTTCAGATATGCACCCATGACCACTGGATAGATGCCGGTTGCCACTGGAAAGATGCGGGCTACCACTGGTTACCCGTTGGAGGACCGCGTCTTCCATGACCGTACTTTATACCAAGTATTTATACGAATATTGAGTAATTTATACGGGAAGTCCATACGTTCCAAGTTTTTATGTAGAATGCCCGGTTCATCGCGCGGGCAGGGTTCGGTCGAGGGGGGGGGGAACGTGAGGGATACAATGGAGGGGTATGCCCAGGTCGAGCTCTTGCCTACAGGATTCGAAGAACTCTTGAAGTACCGTAACCGGTTTTTCGAAGCATCTCGAGTACGTGTCTACTAACTAGTGGCTCAATGGACGCTGGTTACAGGCGGCAACCTGCGGATTTGCTGCGATAACCTGCGACCCTCAAAAGAATTGGTACTGATTACCTACCTACAAGGTAGCAAACCACCATCCCATTGGATGGTGGAATCGATAACCTGGCTGCGCATGGATGTAAAGTATCGATAACTTGGCTGCACATGGATGACTGCACATGGATGACTGTCACTCTCGATGTTTCAAAAACCCTGTTATGTCCAGTAACCGGCTCGAGGCCACGGGTCCGCATCCACCTTCGGCGCTACCGCGCCTCAGCTACATGCGGTAACCCCCGGCCTCGAGCCGGTTACCTAGTCCGTAACCTGCTTCTGAATTGAATAGAAGCCAGCCAGTAATCAAACCTGACGGAGGAGTATTGTAGTGATCGCCAAATTAGAACTAACTGTGCTAAGATTCGAGCTGTCCAGTAGTCTTCTAACTTCTCATCGGCCTCCCGGTACAAATTTCTGTCATATGATGAAGAATCTTCGCCGTAGAAAGCCTCAACCGCTCGAGGCTTCTTCTTCTCACATATAAGATTATCAAAGTCAGATACTGAGAAACCTGTAGTACGAGGTGATTTCACTTGTAAGAAAACCTTCCAGGCCAATTTGAACACTCTTCGTCTCTAATTACCCTTAGATGCTTTGGTTTGCAAGTAAAATTGTCGGGAAGAGGTGAGCATTGGAGAAGACGAGAGCTTGTAAAGCCTCGGGAACAATGTGACTGGGAAAGACGGCCCCTTGCGGCCCGCAAGTCTCCCGGGTTACCATGATTCCTAACGTCCTTTGTGATGCTCCCCTTAACACTACTCAAATTTACGTTGAGGTCCCAACAATGCATTGAAATCACACATGCCCTGTCCCACCTCGCCTAGTCCGTGTTTGTTTCCCTGCTTTTCTCTTACCTTCACAAAGCTTGCTTAGGGAATGAAAACCTGCAATCTGACTCCCCCTCTCTCTTGTCAAATCTTCAAACGCTAACAAAGAGACAATTCCTAATGAAAAAAGTTTGATTCTCTTTCAATAACCTCGACTCGTAACATGCAAATAGATCTATCTCTTTCTCCTGGCGTTGACACATAAATCTCGCATATAATCACAGTCTTCGTCGCACAAGCTTTTAATAGTGGAGGTGCACTCTTTCATGTTTTCTTTCTCTCTCAACACGCCTCCTTGTTGTCGAGGTTGTTGAATTCCCATAGCCATGCTCTCTTCAACTTGATATCCGGCACTTGGAACGTATGGAATTCCCGTATAAATTACTCGATATTCATATAAATACTTGGTATAAAGTATGGTCACGCAAGACCGCGGTCCTCCCACAGGTAACCAGTGGCAACCAGCAGCTTCCCAGTGGTCATGGGCATATTTCCAATGGTCATGGGTTGCTAGAAAGTATGGCCCTTTCGGCATTCCATACCTACCCCGGCAACCAGCAGCTTCCCAGTGGTCATGGGCATATTTCCAATGGTCATGGGTTGCTAGAAAGTATGGCCCTTTCGGCATTCCATACCTACCCCCTACGCCTTCTCCAACCGACTTTTCTCAAATCCAATTGCGAATATAGTTGGAGCTACCGTAGTGGGATAGCCGGTTAGGCACTTGCCTGCCTAATAATTAGATGACGTTTAAAATGAAAACTTAGCTGCTGCCATGGATGAAAATTGAAAACTGAGTCCATGGATGACGTTTTAAATTATTATCGTTCAAAATGGATGTCATTTTTAGATTTTTTTTCTATTTCAGATTTTTTTTCTAATTTAAATTCAAGTTTGTATACCATATGCACTTTCAGAGAAATTTTTGAAAATTAAGCACTCTTGTCAAAAATAATTTATTTTGATTATGCACTTTTTTTTTTGAATTAATTTTTAGGGTAGTCTGTGCCGTTGGCCCAAGTGTCAAATGTCATCTAAGCCCAAGTGCAATCTCCTATATATGCAAGTGGGTCTCCTATGTTGAGGCCCAAGTGCGACCTCTAGGGTGGGCTCTGCCGTTGGCCCAAGTGTCCCAAGTGTCAACTAAGTGCAATCCCTTATGTATCCAAGTGAGTCTCCTATGTCGAGGCCCATCTAAGCCCAGTGTGCAATCTCTTATGTATATGCAATCATTATTGATATCTCCTGTCTCTAGAGTAGCATGTGCCATTGGCCCAAGTGTCCAATGTCATCTAAGTCCAAATGCATTTTTTTCCTACATAGCATATGACCAGATTTAAACCGGAGACCTTTCCCTTGATATCTCTCCTATCAAGGCTCCAAGAATTCCCACTTTGCAATTTTTCGGGAATTTCCAGCGACCAAAAGTACTTGAAATTCCAAATCTCCCACATGAAGGGCCAATCATTGCTCTAGGAAAGCCCACTTTTTCGGGAATTTCCAGCGACCAAAACTATTTGAAATTCCAAATCTCCCACATGAAGGGCCAATCATTGCTCTAGGAAAGCCCACTTTGCTATTTTTCGCGAATTTCCAGCGACCAGAAGTACTTGAAACTCAATATCTCCCACACCGTTGGTCCAAAAATCATGAGACCAAGCCGGTGCACCCCTCCTCATCGAGGGCTTTCCAACGGTACCAAGCACCGGGGTTGGGGCCTCGCGGTTTGGGAGATCTCAACGACGCTACAAAACAAACAAACAAACGTCTCGCTTCATATATTGATATTCAGTATTTAAATTTAAATTTATACACAGTTAAAATATTTCCCTTAGAGTGGAAGGAATAACCCAAATCCTAACAATATAGTAGTAAAATTAACTATTTGATATATGGGTTTCACTAGAAGGTGAAAGTGATTACCCAATCATCCACTATATAGTAATTTTTTCAACTACAAATATGTCCGCATGTATTGATGTAGTGGCACGGTTTAGTACACATCATTGTAAGATTGAAACAATGATCTGAAATCACAACTCCACAATAGTAAAATGAACTACTATGTGTCTATGTTTCACTATAGAGTGAAAGTTACAACACCATTATCCACTATGTAGTAATTTTGTCAACTACACGTGTAATGGTATAGTGTAGGCACGTTAGTACACGTCATAGTAAAACTGCATAGTGAAACTACTTGGTGTATTGTTATAGTGAAATGTTTTATTGCCCGACCTCCTACCCGAAAAAAAAAATAGTGGACTCCACCACATTGAAATGGGTTTCATTGCATGCCTGTTTCGACTTGGTTTTTAGCACTATGGGCGGTGCAGTAAAACATGCCTGAAATGACTATGAAAATAGTGAAACACATAGTGCTAAAAACCACATCATGTTGTACTGCAAGAACCAGAGCTATGGCGGTGAGAGAGGCCTCGGGAGGCTCGACTAGAAGAAGACGTCTTGGGCCTCACGTGGAGACAAGCCTCTCCACGTCCCAAGTGAAATTTGTCACCTCACTTGGCACATGGAACCAAATGAAGTCCCAATGCCAACAAAATACAAATATAAATGTATAAAGTCCTAATTAGTTAGAAATAACTATTTCCAACTAACCATGACTTAAACCCATGACAGGTGTTGTGCACTGCCACAACATACATCGTTGTCCAACCACACTTCCTAGCGTATAGTCCTAGAAAGCTATGCCACAATTGCCCCTCTAGCTGGTTATTAGGTCCCTTGTTATGGTGTTAGACATGGTTAACTAGAATTACCTACTTCTAGTTAACTAGGACATTTTGGATATTTATATTTGTATTTTGTGTGTTGGGACTTCATTGGGTCTCACATGCCAAGTGAGGTGTCAAACCTCACTTGGGACATGGGGATGGGTTTTCCCTTGTGCGGGTTGAGGAGGGCTCATCTTCTTGTAGTTGAGCCTCCATGACCTTCTCTCACCTCCATAGCTCTAGGTATTGAGAAGGAGTGTGGTGAGGGATTTGTAGGGTGGATTCCTTTAGCAAAGGTGTCGTTGGCTTGACTTAGTTTATGTGATTGAGTGGATTCATGAGTGGAGTGTTTCCATTGTGTGTACTTTTCATTATCACTACAAGAAAATGACCTTATACTTATGAGTGCGGAGTGTAAGGATTAGTTTTGCACTTGTATGTTAAAGAGGTTTAGAGCTAGGAGAATTTAGCTCTTGTATCACATTCAAGATCAAGGGAATTTGCCTTGGTATCCCCTAGAATTCATGGATGCTTGAGGAGATTAAGCATAGAGCTCCAAGGAGCACAAACCCTAGCTTGGTAAGGCTAAACCTCAAGGAAATAGAGGGGGTAGTGGCTAAAGCTTAGGGGGAAATGAACTACTCTATGAGGGGGAAATAGCTATTGCCAGGGGGAAATGACTATTCCTAAGGAAAATACAAGGAAAATACATATAGGCACAGGGGAATACTTGGGAAATACTATGGCATGTTATTAGGCATATTTTTAGGGAACTTTAGGAACGCATTGGGAATGCATTGGGAACATAGTGAGTCCTTGGAGGACTGTTTGGAGTCCTTGGAGGACTATTTGGGGTCCTTGGAGGCCAATATTTGGCGAGCTCGAGGACTATTTGGAAGACTATGGAGGTCCTTGGAGGATTATTTGGGGTCCTTGGAGGCCAATATTTGGCGAGCTTGAGGAGTCTTTGGCGACTTGTGTAAGAGACTATTTAGGGCCCTCGAGGGCCAAGTTTTGGTAGGCTCTTGGGGCCTTGGTGTACTGCTTGGAGTCCCATTGTGCAAGGTTTGGGAGCCTTAGTGAGATTGTTTGAGAGACATCTCGAGGGCTCCTGGAGAGTTATTTGAGAGACCCTTGAAAGGTAGTCTTATCTATTGCTCCAGCAAGAGAGTGTGGAGATAGGGCAGTAGGATGAGAGCATGTTGGGATTAGGAATTGCTTTAGTTTCTCTTCCTTGTAGTCTTTCACCTTCTCTGTAGGCCAAAACCTTTCCGTAGGTTGATTTTCTTGTGTTTGGATCCCCCCCACACCTGCATGTTTGACTGTGCGCCATGTCAGTTTTATGTGGGCGATTGTTTGCATAGGAGGTTGGTCCGGATTTGATCACTGGCCAATCCTAGAGCGTGCTGTCGGTGGTGAGGCTGGGGTGATGACCAGTCAGACCATCATTGTTTCTCTTATGGTGAGGCTGGGTTGATGACCAGCAGGCCATAGGAGTGTTACATGAGTGGGCTTGAGTAGTATGAGTGGGTAAGCTGAAATGAGGTGATGAAAAACTTGAGGATGTCCTCAGGGATGGTGCAATGGATATAGGCTTGAGCTAGCTTGTCGAGGGTACGGGGTTTTTTTGTGGGGGTGTCACTTATATATCTGCCAACAAGCCAGCAGACTTCAGTGGCGAAGTCTTGCCTTGGGGGTTGTAGCTGGCGAGTGAGGGTGACGGAGGCGGTATATCGGTCCCAGAGCCAGGTGATCTTGACATGAAAGATAGACCTGACAAAGAGACCATTGAATGTGTAGATGTTGGATATTGAACGACTGGGGCATGTGATGGGGTAGACTTGGTTAATATCTCTGTCGGGGTTACATTCACAAATTGTTATATGAATTTTTGGTGCGACTAGTGGGTTGCGAATGTATCAGGCGTCCAACGGTTGGGATTGGGAGATATGGTGTTTGTGGGTGTGTGCCAGGTATTTGGTGTTAGTGGATTTGTGGAATTTGGTGAGGAGGGTGCGATGGTGGGCAGGGTCGCAGTCTTCATGGTTCCCGAAAGAGGTCTTCTGCTATTTGCCAAGTGTTGTCTTCTACAGGGAAATCTGCCCACTTACATAGGCAATATGTATCGACACACGTGGCTCCAAAGGCGTCTAGGGAGGTTTGGGTTTTAATACCTTGGATAGCCTCAATAACGAAGGCCTCGGGGTGGTCAGATATTGTTGAGTGGGGTTAAGTGGGGGAGCGGTGGGAATTGGAGAGCGAGGGGGGGTAAGTTGATATTGATTAGCTGTGGGGTTGGGGGGGGGAGGAGAGAGGGAGCTGTCCGGGGGAGGATGTCCGTGAGTATTATGGGAGGCCCTGAGTTGTTCGGAATTCCGGGAGGAGGTCTTGCTGGTTGTGAGGGAAGAGTGAGCATGGGAAACGCATTCAAGGGTACAAGAAGCCGTCGGGTGACAAAATAGGGAGCGGAGGTGTAGCAAGTATCTACGTGTTTTAATAGTGGCACGGGAATGTTTCAAGGTAAATTGGCTAGGAGTTAAGAGCCGTACACCAGTGGCTGTAGTGAGTTGAGTGAGGGTAGATATACGACGGGCTTTAAAGTAGGCAAAAATGAGTTTCTTTTGACGCGGGTGTGAGGTTTCAAATTGTGAGAGGAATGGGCTATGGAGGTATGCACGTTCAAGTGGTGATATAGTGTTGGGGTAACTCGGTAAGTCACTTTGTATGCTAATGATTGCAAATATATACAGGGGCCAGGAAGATTGAGAACCTGGAGGGTTCTAGCAGGCTGGATCACTGCCTTTGTATATGTTGCAGCTCTGTGCCTTGGGTTTGGTTCCATGCAGTGGGGGAGCCAACGACAACTTGGGTGCATTGTTATGTTCCAGAGACTATGACCTTGTAGACTGCCAACAGGAGGGGTGGGCAGCTGGATGACATTTATGGTAGAGAACAGATTGGTACATAGAGTAGTGCCGGGAGATGGAAGGGGATGCGTAATAGGGATCCAGAATTTGGTGGTCCAGCTGAGGGAAGTCAATGAAGTTGAGTGAGGATGTACAGTACTTGGATTTTTGTAGTGTTGAGAGTTGAAGATGTTGTACCAGTGGATGGGGGGTTTGCTGATATGTAGCCTGCTGGTGCAAGGAACAACTTTACTTGGAGTGGGTCGCTTGATGTGGAGAGCCTCTGGCGCAACCTGGTCATGCTGAGAAGAATCTGGATAGCTATGAGAGAAGGGAGGGCATATGAATCAGAGAGGATATGTGGCGTTGACTTGTTGTTGTGATGAGATACCGGTAGTTGAGCCTGGCTCAGGTGAGGGAGAGAAATATGAGTTAGAAGAGGTGAAGGAAGCCCATTGCCATCTCCTGCTTCCGGGGGCCGCCGCCGTCGGCCAAACAAAGAGCAGGGAAGATGGGCGCCACAGGTGGGGGGGAGCCCCCAGGCCTCCCTAGCAGATAAAATATAATTGATATGGTGACGCATCATCTCTAGCCTTCTTGAGCACGTTTCCTGGCGCCTGGGTGGGGGCCCCAGCGCTGAGACATTGCATGCATAACAGCTCGGGGTATTCGGTGCGGTGTGTCGAGGAGCTTCTGCCCCCAGACAAGAGAGCTACAATAAACTAAAGTGAGAGACAAGAAAATAACTGTAGCACGGAGAATCATGTATACCTTTGGTGGTACGCAGTGCTGTTACCGTGATGAATCTTGAGCAAGCAGCCGAGATAATAACCATGAAACAGGAGACGTCTGGCCTTGTGAGCCAAGGGGCATCGAGTCGATATTGCGGGTCTTTGCTTTTAAATCCAGGCAAGTAGTACCCTATACGTTCTTGCCTAAAAACAACAACAAGAAAGATCAAGACATCATTTACGGTGTGAGGGAAGCGTGAGACAGGGATTCCCGCAACATGATCATCCCAAGTTATGTCCACAGTGTGGTCGGGCTTCTAGGTAGGCCTCAGATTGGCACTACAGCAAATGGGGGGGGGTTTGTGACGTCAGCCGCACCCCCACGCCCCGCGCGGCGCCGAGCGTGCGACGCCACCCCGCGGCGCCTTTTTGTGGCGTCGGGCCGTCGCAAACAGACCCCGCGGGTCACCACCTAGCGTTGGGGCCAGGCGGCGACGCCCGGCCGTCGCACGGGCGCATGAAGGGCAGAAGGCAGCCCTTCCGTGCGACGCCCAAGCGTCGCCCCCCAGCGATAGGTATTTCATGAGTATGAGCGGCATGATCGGAGTAGTACAACAATCGGTTTTCATGAGCAAGTCCAAAATTTGGAATTAAAAGTATTTTTTTAATGGAATATGTCAAAAATATAATGATATAATATTCATTTTGTGAAACTGAAAATGAAGCTCATGAAATTTTCTCTTGCGCTCATGACAAATGCAGTCGAGATCTGGAAAAATGGCGCCAAATTGCACGGTAATAGGTTCCGGAACCTTGGAAAATGGCGACGCATTTCGCGATAATGGGTGCCTCCCTCGAAAAATGGTGCCGAATTTCGCAGTAATAGGTCCTGGGCTGGGACGGCTGTGCGTTGCACCATTCGGAATCCCGTTGTAGAAAGAACAGTGTACCCACTAGTATCGCTGATGCTCGTACCGGCACTCCCCTTAGCAACTGGTGGTACCTCCATGATGAAAACTCATAACTACGCCGGTTGTAAACCTGTCTCTAATCACCATTTCCACAAGGTAACCGAGTAGAGATAAGACTACTAGGTTCGTAACATAAACCTGCACCTGCATCCACCGCAGGCCTGTTTTAACTCAATGGTTAATTCCAAAGATACTGCTTGGTACACCTAAAGCAGCCATTATGTAATCTGAAAAGCCATCAAGCCAAAACAGCTTAGACAGTTTTGTTTTAAACTCAGAGAGTAGTTCCAAAAACCTGCTTCATAACTCAGACCAAACGGTGGTAATTTGGCAAAGCCCTTCAATACATCTGCTTGGTATTCTTCAAGCTAAAACAGTATGAATATATCTGCCTTAAACAAGTTAAAACAGTAAAACCAGATCTGTTTCAGACTCAAAGGGTGGTTCCAAAGGCATAGCTTGGCAACCTTAAAACATATGTTATGTAATCTGAAAAGCCCGTCATGCCAGGTGCTTGGCCTGTTTTAAACTCAACGCTTAATTTCAAAGATGCTGCTTGGTACACCTAAAGCAGCCAGTATGTAGTCTGAAAAGCCATCGAGCCAAAACAGCTTAGACATTCTGTTCTAAATTCAGAACGTAGTTCCAAAGACCTGCTTGATAAATCAGACCAGACAGCCTGTAATTTGCTCAAAGGGTGGTTCCAAAGGCATTGCTTGGCAACCTTAAAACAGATGTTATGTAATCTGAAAAGCCCATCATGCCAGCAGCTTGGTAATCTCTAAGTTAGAGCAGTGTAGTCATGACTGTTTTAGTCTTAGAACTCTAACCTCGATGTCCAAAAAGTACTCCTTGGTACTTACCATGTTAAAACAACATAAGAAGGCCTGTTTTAAGCATCACTGGATAGCTTTAGGTCTGGAGATGTTACTCCAGCACCATATCAATATGATGCCAAAGTTCATACTGGTATCATGCTAGAAAAACCGACTTATAATCAGGTTGAAAACCCCCGAGTCTTAATAGAACGTCTGTATTCTATAAAGCTCAGCACATTGCCATATTGTTCAACAGAAGCAGTTGGTTGCAATCATAAAAAAACAAAAAGAAATCGTATCGGATGCCCCGCTGAAGCAGTATTCAGCGTCAATCGTCACCATCGCCAAGTCTTTTGATCATCTGCAAACTGAAAGATACATATTAAGTGAAGGCCCTCACCTGTGCCCGTCCCCAAAACCACCACATCAAGATGGGTGTTAGTGAGGATGCACCAAGTGAGTAGCAGGTCTTCACAGTTGCTATCCATGTCCAACATGCATTCTACAGTGAGCAAATTGATCAAAAGAAGAACAAAGATGCGACACCACTAAGAACCTTAATCGTTTGTGGAGTGGGACGCTGCGGCGTTCAACATCTGAATCTCAAGAGATCACAATAGAATGCAACAAAATGGGAGACTCGAGGAAAATTGCATCTTTACAAAGTGCAACTTAACTTCCTCCGTCTCCTTAAGAGCGCCGCTGCTTCATGAATGCGAAAGATTGCAGGCAAACACAGCAGTAGGTCGTTTGCCAGCACGGGAAATGGAAGTACCTGCCGCCATCGCGCATTAAAAAAACAAAGCGCGCGCAGATCGTGCTGCTCGAGCACTCAGCCGCCATCGCCCTCCACCAGAGAAAACAAGCACGAGTATCGTGCTGTGCTTAGGGCAGAGAGACGGTTAGGCAAACCATCCCGCGATTTCGTCCACTGGGAATGAAATTTTGCACTTTCATTAAGGTTACATCCTCTTAGGCTTACATCCGTTATGGTTACATCGAGGAAGGATGTAATGGATGAAAAATTGCAGGCTACATCCTCGGTGGTAAAGTTCAAGACAATAAATTTCCAAACCAGATAGGCTTAGGAAAAAAAATTGTTAATCCCAAACAGATAATTGGAGAGAGGGAGAGGGGGGGCACCCACCATCCAACCCCTGGTATGGCAGTCCCTTATGGAGTGAGTTTGGTATGCACTCACCCCGTAAGGGAGTGCGCATACCAGACCCATTCTCATAAGGCTCTCCCTCTACAATGTAGTTCTATCCTTGGACTTGAATACCAAATGGATAAAAGGCCTGCATTCTCTCTGCTCTCGGATTACGAGTGAACATTGGCACAACGTAATTCAAACTTGGCAAGAGTTCAGAAATTACAGGTGTTCTTCAACCAATGGCAGCAGACTACTGCACATCTTCCCACCATATCGGCCAACTTTTTGGTTAGAACCAATTTACCCAAAGGTATGAATAAGAACTTGTGTTCTTCAGCCACTGGCAGTAGTCTACTGCCCCTGATTCAAACAAGCCATCTTCCAGCAACATAGTAAGAATGGGTACTTTTTTTGGTGCTACAAAGAGCAAAGCCATAACCAGGAGAAACATGGAAGCACTTGAGCCAAGGACACGGAAGTCACTCGTATCATAAGGTATCTAAAACTGACATAAGGCATCGGCTACAGGAGACCAGCTAACAAGAGTAATGTGCATTGACTGGATCATGTATAAGGTGTACAGTACATGTACTCTAGCAGGCTGTCTTACCAGGGCCTAGCTCATAATATCATCATTCAGAAGTCATTTAGATGCTCTATGTTTATTTCAGGTACCATCGAGGATGCCTTACTCTCCGTGCCCAATCAACCAACATATTTTTGCTGGAGAGGATCATACCTTATGAGGGATTTGTTGCTCCATATTATTGTTATGGAGGTATAGGGGGCTGATACCCCATGGCTTTGCCAGACCTCTGCAAAAGCCATTAAAGGTGTTAGAACATCAAAGTAAGAAGACAAGAAAATGACAAGTGAGAGGTAGATAGTGTGTACAGAAACCACTAAGTACACTGGGCAAAAAACAGAGGGAAGATAAATATGTCTTGTCAAGGCACAGACAAGACAAAGAGCTCTCTTCCTATGACAGCCCGCACCCCCGAGACTGTGTCTTCGGAGCCCTTGGATCCGCAACTCAACTTACCTGGTCGGGCGGTGGCCTTGCCCACCCACCACCCGGACCCCTCACACATGAGGCTCTACAATGGGCACGCCTTGCCGCCCGCTCCTCCCGCTCCTCCACCACTATCCCCGTTCTTACACAGCAAAGGTCACCTGACCAGCAACACCCCCTACTACAACTCCCCCCGGGGGTAACACCATTAGCTGCCATTGAACCAACCAACTTTGTTATACGCGCAACCCACCTTTTCCTAAATACCTGCGTCACAAGGAACCCTCACTAACCCTACTTCTGCTGGTCCAAAATAACCCTCATAACCCCATACCCCCAGACTTTCCCACTCGCCTCAAACATCTTCTATCCGACACCCATGGCATGGTACTCACCTCCTATTCAACCCCTCTAGCACAAAGTCCTCCCGCCAGACCACCCCCTAGGCCAAAATCTAACAAAGTTTGGAACAAGACACCACCCCGCCCCTTCACCCTCCACAATATAACCTCCCACGACGCCCCTCCAGTATACCTAGGGCCTACCTCCCCAAATACCCTCCACTCCACTCACACTACACAGAGGGCTCCCAGTGTGGCTCCCTTGCCGGATATGGCGTCTACCATGCCGCCACTCACAACGGGACCGACTTCCAGGCCCCGCTACCATACTTCGGGCCGAACTTATGGTTATCTTTGAAGCTCTATCACAATCAGCCTCGTTCCCACCACCGTACTACATTTTCACGGATAGCCTCAACTCACTCTTTATATTTCACAACCACCTTGCCTGCCCTCCTCCCACCACCACCACCCCGATTGTAACCTTATTTCCGCTATTATCAAACTCGACATCGCCATCGATAAACCCATTCATTTTCTCAAAGTTCATTCGCATACTAGTATTAATGATAACGAGGAGGCAGACCTCCTCGCCCGACTAGGGGCCTCCAAACCCCCAGTAGAACCTTCGGCCGATCCCATTCACATTGCTCAGGCACACCCTTTTTGGATGATCCACCCGGTACCTATTTAGTCTCCAAAACCCCGCCCAACCCTCGACCTCTCTAAGCCACACCAAACTACATATCCAAAAATGGACCCTCTCCACTGTCCTTCACCATAAATTGTCAAACCACTTCTGGAACACCAAAGCCGCATCCTACAATAATATCAGCCAAATTTGGATGAAAAAAGATTGGGATGAAAAACCAAATAACCGGCCTCAAAAAGGTTAAGGCCAGATGAAATCCAAAGAGTTATAGAGGGAGAGGGAGAGAGAGGGACCCACCAGCCAATCCCCTGGCATGGCAGAACCTTACGGAGTGAGTGTGGTATGCACTCACCCCGTAAGGGAGTGCATACCAGACCCCTTCTCATAAGGTTTCCCCTCTTCCATGTAGTTCTATCCTTAGATTATATTATCCAAGGGAGTAGAATCCTACATCCTCTCTTCCTCGGGTCATGAATGAAACATTGGCATAAAGTGTATCATAGCAAGACTGGTATAGTATCACGAGAAAAGAACAGAGAGTTCAGTGGTATACTTAGCTCTGGATAGGTACAAGTTTTTAGAAAATACCTTTCAGTTTCTCAATAAGTTCTTGCACAGGGAAGAACAGGCTAGGGGAGGAACCTCGTTCAAGGAACCTTGTCAAGATACAGCAGCAGCTCAGGTCTGTAGTACCATGCCTGTGATATAGACAAAATATCTCTAGCAACAGATTAGAGTTGGGTATTTTCTCATGGTGCCACAAGGAGCAAAGCCATATCTAAGAGAAGTATAGAAGCACTTGATCAAAGGACATGGTAGTCACTCAATCATAAGGTATCTGATTCTGATATAAGGCATCGGCTACATGAGACTAGCTAACAAAAGTAGTGTGCATTGACCGGATCATGTATAAGGTGTACACATACTCCCGTAAGCTGTCTTACCATGGCTTAGCTCATAATATCGGCATTCAGAAGTCCTTTTAGATGCTCTGTGCTTATTTCAGGTATCATCAAGGATGCCTTACTTTTCATACCCAATCAATCAACCATACTATTGCTGGAGAAGAA
This sequence comes from Takakia lepidozioides, assembly GCA_030704615.1. Lineage (NCBI taxonomy): Eukaryota > Viridiplantae > Streptophyta > Takakiopsida > Takakiales > Takakiaceae > Takakia > Takakia lepidozioides. The sequence continues at coordinate 17,547,544 of CM060734.1, read as the reverse complement.
CATACCTGGCCAAGGGAGATTCATACCCCAGGGCTTTTCAGTTCATCATTCCAGTTTGGAATGTGTTTGTTGCCTATCTGCCAAGGCCCTTCAAAAAATATTGTTAGTACATCAAAATGAGAAGGTGAAACGGGAAAGGAGAAGGGTAGATGGTGTGTACAAAAACCACTAAGTACACTGATCAGATAAAGAGAGGGAAGATATACATGTCATGTCAGGACATGGACAAGACCACTGAGGTCATTGTCATTGAAAGACAATGCAGCCCTTTACAGGGCACCATCTAACAACCCCTTTTTTTTTAACCATCTCATTTGAATACCTCGTTACATTTCAGGGTATCTGAAAAAAACAGGCTGGGAGGGCGGGATTCATGGTCATTCATATCATGAAAGCACCATGGGTTTGATATTCATCACCATACTTGTAGATTGTAATCTCATTTCAAAAACCCAGATTGCAGGTCTGGACATAAATCTCCAGAACCAAGCATATAGCACTTAAAATTGAAATTGAAACATTAAGACATACATGTCTTAAGCATATTCCAGCCAACCCATACTGGTACATCTGGATCCGGTATTTCTATTGCAGGCCAGCGGAGACGCAAAGCAAGCACAATATAGGGAGTATATTAAGAGACCATATAGAGCTTACCAATTTTTTGTCCCAAGAGATCACTTGGGATACTTTAGAAAACAGTTTGTAGTCTAAAAAGAGCCCAACAATGTGATGCTCGGTAGTCTATAAATAACCACAATGTCTGTTTTACAAGACATAAGACACAAGCAGGATTCATAAAATAAAAACAGGGCCGAGTCTTTTTAAGCAGATACAAGTCTGGAGTGGTATTCCAGGGTCTTAAGAACAGCTCCGCCAGGGTAGAAAGGTAATTCAAAAACCCCTGTTTGCAGTCCATCATATGAAATCAAAGTGAAATGAAGGTCTTGCAGAATGTGTGTTGTCTAGTAAGGCACAACAGTCCGTCTTAATAACCAGCCAAGAGGTTTCATTGTAGAGCCGAATTTCAGTGCAGCCCAAAGGTACCGACCGCTACATTATACCCGCATTGAAACATGAAAAAAACAGTAGATAAATCGGTAGATTTGTATTCCATGAGTTCTCGGTGTCTGCCCTACCTCCTGCCATGTAGATATGGTTGCAAGAAACCACAAACAAGTAAGGAGCAGAAGTAGATCCCTCATTGGGAGCCAAGTTGAAGCAGGTCTGCATCCGTATGCTGGCAGTTTT
>CM060734.1:17454975-17545793 GCA_030704615.1 Takakia lepidozioides | reverse complement strand
AGTTATTAAACTTGAGCCTATACCCTAACCCTAAAAGATACCTTTTTATTGGATGTCATCCATTGACAAAGTGCATCTCGTGCTAAAATGCGACTTTTCGTCCACCTTGCATGAGAAATCGAGGAGCTGTGCCCTAAGCGGGCTGACACATTTCACAGCACAGAACTCGTGCTTCAGGGATCCTTGATGATGCGCCGTGTAAATCTGCTCCCCTACTGCTACATGGTGCTCGTGATGGCTGGCTCTTGGGATGCGCATTTGCGGTTAGGCAGATTCCTCTCTGGCAGGTGACAAAGCGATGATCGCTTTGCTCAGACCCTCATGGTTCTTTTTAATTTGCAGCGGCGCTTTTACTCCTCGTTGGGAAGTACTCTATCCCTATTTATCTACATATTACGTGCGGCTCTCTTTTTGTATGAGCTATTCTCTATCTGTGAACACTTCTACTTTGATTGCGTTCTGTTGGAGACGATCTGTTGGACGCCATGGCGCAGGGCATACCACAAAACACTCCCTGCCACTCACCTGATGCATCCTCACTAACACACATCTTTATGTGGTGGTTTTTGGACGGGCACATTGAGGGTCTTCACTTGTGTTGATTTCCTGAAGCTTGCAGTTCCTATTCTTGCAAATGTGGGTGCTGCTGAGCCTCTTGCCGCTTCAAAACTGCCAGCATACGGATGCAGACCTGCTTCAACTTGGCTCCAATGAGGATCTACTTCTGCTCCTTACCTTGTTTGTGGTTTCTTGCAACCATATCTACATGGCAGGAGGTAGGGCAGACACGAGAACTCATGGAATACAAATCTACCGATTTATCTACTGTTTTTTTTCATGTTTCAATGCGGGTATAATGTAGCGGTCGGTACCTTGGCTGCACTGAAATTCGGCTCTACAATGAAACCTCTTGGCTGGTTATTAAGACGGACTGTTGTGCCTTACTAGACAACACACATTTTGCAAGACCTTCATTTCACTTTGATTTCATATGATGGACTGCAAACAGGGGTTTTTGAATTACCTTTCTACCCTGGCAGAGCTGTTCTTAAGACCCTGGAATACCACTCCAGACTTGTATCTGCTTAAAAAGACTCGGCCCTGTTTTTATTTTATGAATCCTGCTTGTGTCTTATGTCTTGTAAAACAGACGTTGTGGTTATTTATAGACTACCAAGCATCACATTGTTGGGCTCTTTTTAGACTACAAACTGTTTTCTAAAGTACCCCAAGTGATCTCTTGGGACAAAAAATTGGTAAGCTCTATATGGTCTTTAATATACTCCCTATATTGTGCTTGCTTTGCGTCTCCGCTGGCCTGCAATAGAAATACCGGATCCAGATGTACCAGTATGGGTTGGCTGGAATATGCTTAAGACGTGTATGTCTTAATGTTTCAATTTCAATTTTAAGTACTATATGCTTGGCTCTGGGATTTATCTGCAATCCGGATTTTTGAGATGAGATTACAATCTACAAGTATGGTGATGAATATCAAACCCATGGTGCTTTCATGATATGAATGACCAGGAATCCCGCCCTCCCAGCCTTGTTTTTTCAGATACCCTGAAATGTAACGAGGTATTCAAATGAGATGGTTAAAAAAAAGGGGGTTGTTAGATGGTGCCCTGTAAAGGGCTGCATTGTCTTTCAATGACAATGACCTCAGTGGTCTTGTCCATGTCCTGACATGACATGTATATCTTCCCTCTCTTTATCTGATCAGTGTACTAGTGGTTTTTGTACACACCATTTACCCTTCTCCTTTCCTGTTTCACCTTCTCATTTTGATGTACTAACAATATTTTTGGAAGGGCCTTGGCAGATAGGCAACAAACACATTCCAAACTGGAATGATGAACTGAAAGCCCTGGGGTATGAATCTCCCTTGGCCAGGTATGTTCTTCTCCAGCAATAGTATGGTTGATTGATTGGGTATGAAAAGTAAGGCATCCTTGATGATACCTGAAATAAGCACAGAGCATCTAAAGGACTTTTGATTGCCGATATTATGAGCTAAACCCTGGTAAGACAGCTTACGGGAGTATGTGTACACCTTATACATGATCCGGTCAATGCACACTACTTTTGTTAGCTAGTCTCATGTAGCCGATGCCTTATATCAGAATCAGATACCTTATGATTGAATGACTGCCATGTCCTTTGATCAAGTGCTTCTATACTTCTCTTAGATATGGCTTTGCTCCTTGTGGCACCATAAGAAAATACCCAACTCTAATCTGTTGCTAGAAGATGTTTTGTCTATATCACAGGCATGGTACTACAAACCTGAGCTGTTGCTGTATCTTGACAAGGTTCCTTGAATGAGGTTCCTTGATCCTTGATCTTACAGGAGTATGTGTACACCTTATACATGATCCGGTCAATGCACACTGTCGAGCGGCTTCTACTCACCCATCCCTTCGCTATCCGAGGTGGAAACTCCAAGATAGAAGAGTTGGATATCTCTAAGCACTCGGCCGGCTCAGAACAATCAGTCATGACCTGCAGCTAGTGAATCATGGTTGTGCTTCCTATTTGTATTCCTTCTTGCCTACATGTTATCAATTTACCTTACCGTGTATACTAAAGCATCAGATTGCTTCAGTATCTACTAAGTTCCAATTAATCATGCATTCATTCCACAACTTCTCTCATGTCTATCTACACAGTATGTTTGTATCGATTCAGTATTGGATTAAGATTAATGTATCATGCCTATGCCATGGTTTCCCTAATCTACCCTACTATATAATTTTACAGCTTGCATGAATTAAGCCTCAATCAAGTCATCATCTCCTCTTCACTGTTTCTGCTCTCCGTTACGTCTCCTCCTCTCCTGAACAAGTCGCCCTCCTCAAGAAGTGATCCCCTTCCTGTTGCCGCTTGCCTAATCTACCCGCAAGCTGTTCTAACCACCTAACTAACTAACCGTCACCCTGAAATAACACGTTCCCTCTGCAGATGTTGTCCCACACACGTTTCGTTCTCTTGTCTGATAATGTTCCCCATGTATTGTGACAGGCTGTGTCAAGCCGTGCCGAGCTGTGACTGGCTGTGTAAAGCTGTGTCTGGCTGTGTCGGGCTGTGTCTGGCTGTAATAGACTGTGACGGGTTGTTGTAAGCTGTGTCGGGCTGTGACTGGCTGTGTGAAGCTGTGTCGGGCTGTGTAAAACTGTGTCGGGCTGTGACTGGCTGTGCGAAGCTGTGTCGGGCTGTGTAAAGTTGTGTCTAGCTGTGATAGACTGTGACGAGCTGTCTAACCTCCCTAAAGCCTGCTCCTACCACCCCTAAAGGCTCCTGTTGTCTCAGTCTACGCAAAAATTAAGGGTACCCCACAGAACCCGTAAAAACGTCTAAGTCCCAAGGCAGCCCTCTAACATACCTCCCCCCTCCTCTCAAAAAGCCGTGTCCTCACAGTTTACTGTTTGGGATCAGCAAACCTTTACCCTTCTGTCGGTGAGAGTCTCGTGAAGGACTCCGTGTGCGAGCCCGAGTCCTGTCACTGGCTGATGGAGATGATTGAGCACTCCCTGGAAATGTCTGACCCTCCTTTGGCTGATAACAAGGTAACCTCTCGGGCATAGGAGATCCCTGTTGTTTCTTCTCTGCCATCTGAAGTGCATATTCCTCTGCCATGTCAAAAGAGTCCTCTGAAGAAACAGTAGTATCGGAATCCTTGTCCCCCCTTAGTGTTTTAACGGCCGACTTTAAGTGGCTTCTCGGAATCCTGCGTGGCATACAATGTAGGGCCACCATGTCTAGAAGTTTAAACTGTACGACTTGCTGTAAGCACTTGCAAGCAAAATTAGTGAATGCCCTGAACTCCTTAGCCGTATAGGTGAGAGGTGTGCCAATGACTTTGGAACAGTGTAAGTATTTCCAGGCTTCATGTCCCTTAAAGAAATATCCTCAAGGCCGAATTTATGTGTTGCCAAATTGTTCCAAGCCGAATTAAACCATGAACGAAGTTGGGAATCCTTCTGCATCATAACTTTCGCATCATATAGGTACATATGAGGTGGCATTGAAGGTAAGACCCAATGATCCCCACTGGAATAACTCAGAAATCGTGATTGCATCTTTTGCTGCTCAATGTGATAACGTGCCATAAAACAAGCAACATAGTATAATCCACAGCCCATGACAATACTAGATACCTCCTTGGTCTTGGTATAGATGTACCCATGTACAACCTGGAAGGCAATTAATTCCTTCAGCATGGTACCTGCCTCAGACCAGTACCTTGCAAAGTGATGATCCTCAATGGTCGTCCGATTGCCACTGGCAACCAAATGCGCATGATCTGGTAGTATTGTGCCAACGACTGCGGAGGACTAAATTCCTTCCAAGCCAAATCCAGCACAATGGGAATTTGGTTGAAGGGCATAATCATAGCCCGACTGTACTCCCGTGCAGCAGGAGTCCTAGGTGGGTTAAAAGAATGGGAACTACTCTCCTACACCTTCCAAGGAACTTGGCCCTCCTTCTTCCTCATCCCCCTCATCCCCCCCATCCTCCGAGCTCTGTGATGCATCGGTTGGAGTATGCCTCTCAAAAATGTCGTCCTCTCCTTGGGGGACTGTTCCACCTCACCTCCTGGGAATCTTCTGCCTCTTCTCCCCCACTTTCCTCAGCAGAATCCAACACAAATCTACGAGCCCGACGGGCTCTAATAGCTGTTGCCTCCCTCCCTCATCTTCATTTTCTTGAGGCTTGCCTCGTCTAAAATCTGTTGTACACGACTAGGTTCGGAACACCTCCTAATGGACACCGAAGCAGCCGGGCAGCATAAGTAGGAAGGATGTAGTCCCTTTCTGGACTAGGCACGAAATCCCCCTTGGCAAAAAAAGGCACGTTCCTCCTGCCCATGAACTCCGGTGTAGACGTCCCCCTCTGCCGTACTTGGCATCCCTACAGTAAGAACAAATCCACTTCAAGAATGTCAATACCAGCAGAAGCAGAAAGGGTAATAAGAGAGGCGAAGGGAGGTGCCGCTCACGAAATCTGGAGGCAACTTACAATGCGGACCACTCACTCGTACATCGGGGCTCCTCGACCCCGATCGATCCCAACTTGTTTCCTCCCCCTCCCCCTGCTCCTTCTCGGATTAACTTCCTTGCCTCCGTTTTTCTCCTTAAGAGCGGCGCTGCTTCATGAACGAAAGATTGCATGCAAACACAGCAGTAGGAACAAGTAGGAACACGACTTGATACAATGCCTGAATCATTCTCTTCGCATCTACCAATTACCATTTTGGAAAATAGGTAAACATTCAAGGGCATATAACCAAGGACCAGATTTGGCGGCCACAAAAAGATCCATCCATATAAGGTTGGCATGGTATCAAGTGTCCTAGAGTAACCGGCTTCTAAAAGAGGCTAAGTTTCCAATGCTTGTACATTCAAGAACACTGTCTGGTCATGAAAACAGGTCTGCCCTACATTGTAGCATGTTACCAGATAAATTCTTTTAAAGCCATCAGCTTCAGCTTGTCATATCATTGCTCCATCGTCACATCAGTATGCCATAGGGAAACAAGAGATAGTCGCCCTAATGATTGTCATAAAGTAACAATCGGGAAATCTTATATCAAACTTTTAGTGTTTACCCACCCTTGTTTTGGGTAAAACATGTGTACAAAACCAAAGGGGGCAGGTATTGGGACTTAGGTAATGAAGTCTGGCAGGGGTTTACCACCTGGTTATATTCAGACAAAACATGTACCAGCAGCATATCATAATTGGGTATTTTTTTATGGTTCTATAAAGAGCAAAGCCATAACCAGGAGAAAACATAGAAACATTTGAGCCAAAGAAATGGAACTCATTCTTATCGTAAGGTATCTAAATCTGACATAAGGCATCGGCTACAGGGGACCGGCAAACAAGAGTAATGTGCATTGACCGGATCATGTATTAGGTGTACACGTCTACTCCAGCAAGCTGTCTTACCGAGGCCTAGCTCAAAATTTCAGCATTCATAAGCCCTATAGATGTTCTATGCTTATCTCAGGTACCTTCGAGGATGCCTTACTCTCCATGCCCAATTAGCCAACATATTTTTGCTGGAGAAGATCTTACCTTATGAAGGACTTGCTTGCTCCACACCGTGGTCATGGCGGGAGAGGAGGCTGATATCTCATGGCTTCGGCCTTCCCATTGCCTTGGGTTCATCACTTCAATCAGGAACATATTTGATAACCTTTTGTCATGCTCAGACCAAGGTGTTAGTAAATCAAACATAAAACTGAAAAAACAGAAGGGAGATTGGTTGATAATGTGTACAAGAACCACCAAGTACACTGGTCTAAATCAGAGAGGGAAGATACTTATGTCTCGTCGAGACATGGACAAAGACCTGACAAGGTCATTGTAAAACGAACGACAAATCGGCCTCATTATCGACCATTCTTCATTCACAAGTCAGCTTTATGACAAATCCCAGACTTCAAAGTCAACGAAGTCTCTGGGTGGGGAAAATTAGAGACTCGATTACCACTGTTCATAGCAGGAAACCGTTGTTCAGCATGCTAAAAAGTGCCATTCATGACATGCCATGTCATTCAGTCTGTATTTTTTGGTCAGCTTACATACCAAGGCATAACCAACCATCCTAATTTATCGTTGGCCCAAAAACTAGTATAGTTTTGGGTTCTTTGTATCATGGGACATACCAAAGTGACTGAGCAGTAAGTATCCATGTCCAAATAAAGATCCATTGATCACTGTTCATGGCTGGAAATGTCTGTTTGTCTTAAAGAAGCCATTTATGATCATAGAAGGCTTAAGAACAAAATAAGAGCATTTCTTTACATAAAGAACATCACCAAAGCAGGGTTACGGACTGATATTTGGCAGCTTATACAACAGGGGGTAATCAGCTGCCCTATTTTGCACATCAAGTCACTTATTGACACCATGTTTTTTGCCCCCTGATCTGTTTTAGATCTGGGGCTGGTGTGTAATTTCAATGACAGGGTAGAGTAATATTCCCACCTCTTATTCCATGCCCCAAGACCAAGTTCTATGTCTGGGGTAGGGAAATCATTACCATAACAGGCTGTAATCAGATTTACGTGCCATGCAATCATCCATAGGAAACACAAAGAATCTGAATTGCTCATCCCATCAGGCCTGCAGGTTACTTTGGTATTATTTATCCTAAAGCGACTTGAATACAATGCCTGAATCATTCTCTTCGCATCTACCAATGTCTTACCGTTTTGGAAAATAGGTAAACATTCAAGGGCATATAACCAAGGACCAGATTTGGCGGCCACAAAAGATCCATCCATATCAGTTTGGCATGGTATCAAGTGTCCTAGAGTAACCGGCTTCTAAAAGAGGCTAAGTTTCCAATGCTTGTACATTCAAGAACACTGTCTGGTCATGAAAACAGGTCTGCCCTACATTGTAGCATGTTACCAGATAAATTCTTTAAAGCCATCAGCTTGTCATATCATTGCTCCATTGTCACATCAGTATGCCATAGGGAACAAGAGATAGTCGCCCTAATGATTGTCATAAAGTAACAATCGGGAAATCTTATATCAAACTTTTAGTGTTTACCCACCCCTTGTTTTGGGTAAAACATGTGTACAAAACCAAAGGGGGCAGGTATTGGGACTTAGGTAATGAAGTCTGGCAGGGGTTTACCACCTGGTTATATTCAGACAAAACATCTACCAGCAGCATATCATAATTGGGTATTTTTTTATGGTGCTATAAAGAGCAAAGCCATAACCAGGAGAAAACATAGAAACATTTGAGCCAAAGAAATGGAACTCATTCTTATCGTAAGGTATCTAAATCTGACATAAGGCATCGGCTACAGGGGACCGGCAAACAAGAGTAATGTGCATTGACCGGATCATGTATTAGGTGTACACGTCTACTCCAGCAAGCTGTCTTACCGAGGCCTAGCTCAAAATTTCAGCATTCATAAGCCCTATAGATGTTCTATGCTTATCTCAGGTACCTTCGAGGATGCCTTACTCTCCATGCCCAATTAGCCAACATATTTTTGCTGGAGAAGATCTTACCTTATGAAGGACTTGCTTGCTCCACACCGTGGTCATGGCGGGAGAGGAGGCTGATATCTCATGGCTTCGGCCTTCCCATTGCCTTGGGTTCATCACTTCAATCAGGAACATATTTGATAACCTTTTGTCATGCTCAGACCAAGGTGTTAGTAAATCAAACATAAAACTGAAAAAACAGAAGGGAGATTGGTTGATAATGTGTACAAGAACCACCAAGTACACTGGTCTAAATCAGAGAGGGAAGATACTTATGTCTCGTCGAGACATGGACAAAGACCTGACAAGGTCATTGTAAAACGAACGACAAATCGGCCTCATTATCGACCATTCTTCATTCACAAGTCAGCTTTATGACAAATCCCAGACTTCAAAGTCAACGAAGTCTCTGGGTGGGGAAAATTAGAGACTCGATTACCACTGTTCATAGCAGGAAACCGTTGTTCAGCATGCTAAAAAGTGCCATTCATGACATGCCATGTCATTCAGTCTGTATTTTTTGGTCAGCTTACATACCAAGGCATAACCAACCATCCTAATTTATCGTTGGCCCAAAAACTAGTATAGTTTTGGGTTCTTTGTATCATGGGACATACCAAAGTGACTGAGCAGTAAGTATCCATGTCCAAATAAAGATCCATTGATCACTGTTCATGGCTGGAAATGTCTGTTTGTCTTAAAGAAGCCATTTATGATCATAGAAGGCTTAAGAACAAAATAAGAGCATTTCTTTACATAAAGAACATCACCAAAGCAGGGTTACGGACTGATATTTGGCAGCTTATACAACAGGGGGTAATCAGCTGCCCTATTTTGCACATCAAGTCACTTATTGACACCATGTTTTTTGCCCCCTGATCTGTTTTAGATCTGGGGCTGGTGTGTAATTTCAATGACAGGGTAGAGTAATATTCCCACCTCTTATTCCATGCCCCAAGACCAAGTTCTATGTCTGGGGTAGGGAAATCATTACCATAACAGGCTGTAATCAGATTTACGTGCCATGCAATCATCCATAGGAAACACAAAGAATCTGAATTGCTCATCCCATCAGGCCTGCAGGTTACTTTGGTATTATTTATCCTAAAGCGACTTGAATACAATGCCTGAATCATTCTCTTCGCATCTACCAATGTCTTACCGTTTTGGAAAATAGGTAAACATTCAAGGGCATATAACCAAGGACCAGATTTGGCGGCCACAAAAGATCCATCCATATCAGTTTGGCATGGTATCAAGTGTCCTAGAGTAACCGGCTTCTAAAAGAGGCTAAGTTTCCAATGCTTGTACATTCAAGAACACTGTCTGGTCATGAAAACAGGTCTGCCCTACATTGTAGCATGTTACCAGATAAATTCTTTAAAGCCATCAGCTTGTCATATCATTGCTCCATTGTCACATCAGTATGCCATAGGGAACAAGAGATAGTCGCCCTAATGATTGTCATAAAGTAACAATCGGGAAATCTTATATCAAACTTTTAGTGTTTACCCACCCCTTGTTTTGGGTAAAACATGTGTACAAAACCAAAGGGGGCAGGTATTGGGACTTAGGTAATGAAGTCTGGCAGGGGTTTACCACCTGGTTATATTCAGACAAAACATCTACCAGCAGCATATCATAATTGGGTATTTTTTTATGGTGCTATAAAGAGCAAAGCCATAACCAGGAGAAAACATAGAAACATTTGAGCCAAAGAAATGGAACTCATTCTTATCGTAAGGTATCTAAATCTGACATAAGGCATCGGCTACAGGGGACCGGCAAACAAGAGTAATGTGCATTGACCGGATCATGTATTAGGTGTACACGTCTACTCCAGCAAGCTGTCTTACCGAGGCCTAGCTCAAAATTTCAGCATTCATAAGCCCTATAGATGTTCTATGCTTATCTCAGGTACCTTCGAGGATGCCTTACTCTCCATGCCCAATTAGCCAACATATTTTTGCTGGAGAAGATCTTACCTTATGAAGGACTTGCTTGCTCCACACCGTGGTCATGGCGGGAGAGGAGGCTGATATCTCATGGCTTCGGCCTTCCCATTGCCTTGGGTTCATCACTTCAATCAGGAACATATTTGATAACCTTTTGTCATGCTCAGACCAAGGTGTTAGTAAATCAAACATAAAACTGAAAAAACAGAAGGGAGATTGGTTGATAATGTGTACAAGAACCACAAGTACACTGGTCTAAATCAGAGAGGGAAGATACTTATGTCTCGTCGAGACATGGACAAAGACCTGACAAGGTCATTGTAAAACGAACGACAAATCGGCCTCATTATCGACCATTCTTCATTCACAAGTCAGCTTTATGACAAATCCCAGACTTCAAAGTCAACGAAGTCTCTGGGTGGGGAAAAATTAGAGACTCGATTACCACTGTTCATAGCAGGAAACCGTTGTTCAGCATGCTAAAAAGTGCCATTCATGACATGCCATGTCATTCAGTCTGTATTTTTTGGTCAGCTTACATACCAAGGCATAACCAACCATCCTAATTTATCGTTGGCCCAAAAACTAGTATAGTTTTGGGTTCTTTGTATCATGGGACATACCAAAGTGACTGAGCAGTAAGTATCCATGTCCAAATAAAGATCCATTGATCACTGTTCATGGCTGGAAATGTCTGTTTGTCTTAAAGAAGCCATTTATGATCATAGAAGGCTTAAGAACAAAATAAGAGCATTTCTTTACATAAAGAACATCACCAAAGCAGGGTTACGGACTGATATTTGGCAGCTTATACAACAGGGGGTAATCAGCTGCCCTATTTTGCACATCAAGTCACTTATTGACACCATGTTTTTTGCCCCCTGATCTGTTTTAGATCTGGGGCTGGTGTGTAATTTCAATGACAGGGTAGAGTAATATTCCCACCTCTTATTCCATGCCCCAAGACCAAGTTCTATGTCTGGGGTAGGGAAATCATTACCATAACAGGCTGTAATCAGATTTACGTGCCATGCAATCATCCATAGGAAACACAAAGAATCTGAATTGCTCATCCCATCAGGCCTGCAGGTTACTTTGGTATTATTTATCCTAAAGCGACTTGAATACAATGCCTGAATCATTCTCTTCGCATCTACCAATGTCTTACCGTTTTGGAAAATAGGTAAACATTCAAGGGCATATAACCAAGGACCAGATTTGGCGGCCACAAAAGATCCATCCATATCAGTTTGGCATGGTATCAAGTGTCCTAGAGTAACCGGCTTCTAAAAGAGGCTAAGTTTCCAATGCTTGTACATTCAAGAACACTGTCTGGTCATGAAAACAGGTCTGCCCTACATTGTAGCATGTTACCAGATAAATTCTTTAAAGCCATCAGCTTGTCATATCATTGCTCCATTGTCACATCAGTATGCCATAGGGAACAAGAGATAGTCGCCCTAATGATTGTCATAAAGTAACAATCGGGAAATCTTATATCAAACTTTTAGTGTTTACCCACCCCTTGTTTTGGGTAAAACATGTGTACAAAACCAAAGGGGGCAGGTATTGGGACTTAGGTAATGAAGTCTGGCAGGGGTTTACCACCTGGTTATATTCAGACAAAACATCTACCAGCAGCATATCATAATTGGGTATTTTTTTATGGTGCTATAAAGAGCAAAGCCATAACCAGGAGAAAACATAGAAACATTTGAGCCAAAGAAATGGAACTCATTCTTATCGTAAGGTATCTAAATCTGACATAAGGCATCGGCTACAGGGGACCGGCAAACAAGAGTAATGTGCATTGACCGGATCATGTATTAGGTGTACACGTCTACTCCAGCAAGCTGTCTTACCGAGGCCTAGCTCAAAATTTCAGCATTCATAAGCCCTATAGATGTTCTATGCTTATCTCAGGTACCTTCGAGGATGCCTTACTCTCCATGCCCAATTAGCCAACATATTTTTGCTGGAGAAGATCTTACCTTATGAAGGACTTGCTTGCTCCACACCGTGGTCATGGCGGGAGAGGAGGCTGATATCTCATGGCTTCGGCCTTCCCATTGCCTTGGGTTCATCACTTCAATCAGGAACATATTTGATAACCTTTTGTCATGCTCAGACCAAGGTGTTAGTAAATCAAACATAAAACTGAAAAAACAGAAGGGAGATTGGTTGATAATGTGTACAAGAACCACCAAGTACACTGGTCTAAATCAGAGAGGGAAGATACTTATGTCTCGTCGGACATGGACAAGACCTGACAAGTCAATTGTAAAACGAACGACAAATCGGCCTCATTATCGACCATTCTTCATTTCAAAAGTCAGCTTTATGACAAATCACAGACTTCAAAGTCAACGAAGTCTCTGGGTGGGGAAAATAGAGACTCGATTACCACTGGGTTCATGCAGGAAACCGTTGTTAAGGAATGCTAAAAAGTGCCATTCATGACATGCCATGTCATTCAGTCTGTATTTTTTTTGGTCAGTTAACATACCAAGGCATAACCAAACCATCCTAATTTATCGTTGGCCCAAAAACTAGTATAGTTTTGGGTTTCTTTGTTATCATGGGACATACCAAAGTGACTGAGCAGTAAGTATCCATGTCCAAATAAAGATCCATTGATCACTGTTCATGGCTGGAAAATGTCTGTTTGTCTTAAAGAAGCCATTATGATCATAGAGGCTTAAGAACAAAATAAGAGCATTTCTTTACATAAAGAACATCACCAAAGCAGGGTTACGGACTGATATTGGCAGCTTATACAACAGGGGTAATCAGCTGCCCTATTTTGCACATCAAGTCACTTATGACACCATGTTTTTTGCCCCCTGATCTGTTTTAGATCTGGGGCTGGGGTGTAATTTCAATGACAGGGTAGTAGAGTAATATTCCCACCTCTTATTCCATGCCCCAAGACCAAGTTCTATGTCTGGGTAGGGAAATCATTACCATAACAGGCTGTAATCAGATTTACGTTCCATGCAATCATCCATAGGAAACACAAAAATCTGAATTGCTCATCCCATCAGGCCTGCCAGGTTACTTTGGTATTATTTTATCCTAAAGCGACTTGAATACAATGCCTGAATCATTCTCTTCGCATCTACCAATGTCTTACCGTTTTGGAAAATAGGTAAACATTCAAGGGCAATAAACCAAGGACCAGATTTGGCGGCCACAAAAGATCCATCCATATCAGTTTGGCATGGTATCAAGTGTCCTAGAGTAACGGCTTCTAAAAGAGGCTAAGTTTCCAATGCTTGTACATTCAAGAACACTGTCTGGTCATGAAAACAGGTCTGCCCTACATTGTAGCATGTTACCGGATAAATTCTTTAAAGCCATCAGCTTGTCATATCATTGCTCCATTGTCACATCAGTATGCCATAGGGAACAAGAGATAGTCGCCCTAGTGATTGTCATAAAGTAAACAATCGGGAAATCTTATATCAAACTTTTAGTGTTTACCCACCCCTTGTTTTGGGTAAAACATGTGTACAAAACCAAAGGGGGCAGGTAGGTATTGGGACTTAGGTGATGAAGTCTGGCAGGGGTTTACCACCTGGTTATATTCAGACAAAACATCTACCAGCAGCATATCATAATTGGGTATTTTTTTATGGTGCTATAAAGAGCAAAGCCATAACCAGGAGAAAACATAGAAACATTTGAGCCAAAGAAATGGAACTCATTCTTATCGTAAGGTATCTAAATCTGACATAAGGCATCGGCTACAGGGGACCGGCAAACAAGAGTAATGTGCATTGACCGGATCATGTATTAGGCGTACACGTCTACTCCAGCAAGCTGTCTTACCGAGGCCTAGCTCAAAATTTCAGCATTCATAAGCCCTATAGATGTTCTATGCTTATCTCAGGTACCTCGAGGATGCCTTACTCTCCATGCCCAATTAGCCAACATATTTTTGCTGGAGAGATCTTACCTTATGAAGGACTTGCTTGCTCCACACCGTGGTCATGGCGGGAGAGAGAGGCTGATATCTCATGGCTTCGGCCTTCCCATTGCCTTGGGTTCATCACTTCAATCAGGAACGTATTTGATAACCTTTTGTCATGCTCAGACCAAGGTGTTAGTAAATCAAACATAAAACTGAAAAAACAGAAGGGAGATTGGTTGATAATGTGTACAAGAACCACCAAGTACACTGGTCTAAATCAGAGATGGAAGATACTTATGTCTCGTTGAGACATGGACAAAGACCTGACAAGGTCATTGTAAAACGAACGACAAATCGGCCTCATTATCGACCATTCTTCATTCACAAGTCAGCTTTATGACATATCCCAGACTTCAAAGTCAACGAAGTCTCTGGGTGGGGAAAATTAGAGACTCGATTACCACTGATTGAGATTCGGTGCCGAATTTCCATCGGGGCCCCCCCAAAGGAAGTCGTGTCGGGGGGTCAGACCGAAAAACTGGTCGACATAAAAACCACCCCAGATGGAAAAAACGGCGCCGAATTTCAATCCGGGGCCGTTCCAATGCAGTCGGGGAGGGGGGAGAGGCCGGCACCTGGCCGTCATATTTCAACCCCCGGACGAAAATTCGGCACCGAATATCCAACAAAGCGGCGGAGAGGCCGGCACCTCTCCGACAGAGACCATCCCCCGGATGGAAATTCGGCGCCGAATTTCCATCGGGGCCCCCTCAAAGGAAGTCGTAAAAACCTCCCCAGATGGAAAAACGGCGCCGAATTTCCATCCGGCCGTTCCAATGCAGTCGGGGAGGGGGGAGAGGCCAGCACCTGGCCGTCATATTTCAACCCCGGACGGAAACTCGGCACCGAATATCCAACAGAGCGGCGGAGAGGCCGGCACCTCTCCGACAGAGACCATCCCCCGGATGGAAATTCGGCGCCGAATTTCCATCGGGCCCCCTCAAAGGAAGTCGCCGAAACCTCCCAGAATGGAAAAACGGCGCCGAATTTCCGTCCGAGGCTGTTCCGATTTGCCTCTAGCAGTGAAGGATTCCAAGAAAAATCCGAAAAATCAATCGGACACGCTCAGAATTACCTGCAGGAAGGTAATTCAGCACTTTGAAATTCCTGGCGAATGGAAATTCGGCGCCGAATATCCATACGCCAGCGATCCGACTTACCTGCTGGATGGAAATTCGGCGCCGGATTTCCATCCATCCGGGATTCGAGTTACCTGCAGGATGGAAATTCGGCGCCGGATCTCCATCCATCCGCTCTCGACCAACCTTGCGGATGGAAATCCGGCGCCGGATTTCCATCCATCCGCCTCCGAATTACCTTCTTGAGGGAAATTTCGCGCGCCGCCCTACCTGCGCGGATGGAAATCTGGCGCCCGATTTCCATCCATCCGCTTCGGAATTACCTGCGTGAGGGAAATTTCGCGCGCCGCCCTACCTGCGCGGATGGAAATCCGGCGCCGGATTTCCATCCATCCGCTCTTCGAATTACCTGCATGACGGAAATTTTGCGCGCCGACCTAGCTGGCGGATGGAGATCCGGCGCCGGATTTCCATCCATCCGCTCTTCGAATTACCTGCATGATGGAATTTTGCGTGCCGACCTACTGGCGGATGGAAATCCGGCGCCGGATTTTCATCCATCCGCTCTTCGAATTACCTGCATGACGGAAATTTGCGCGCCGACTTACCTGGCGGATGGAAATCCGGCGCCGGATTTCCATCCATCTGCTCTTCGAATTACCTGCATGACTGGAAAAATGGCGCCGAATTTCCGATTTTGGTGCCAGTCAGATCTGGGACTTAGCCATTTTCGGCCCGGAAATGGAAAAATGGCGCGGAAAAAGAAACAAAAAAAAAAAAACGCCATTTTTCCACTTCGGGGCCGAAAACGGCTAAGTCCCAGATCTGACTGGCACCCAAAATCGGAAATTCGGCTCCATTTTTCCAGTTCTGGGGCCAGTCAGATCTGGGACTTAGCCATTTTCGGGCCCGAAATGGAAAAATGGCGCCGGAAAAAATAAAATAAAATAAAATAAAAAATGTCATTTGTCTTGTTCGGGGCCGAAAACGGCTAAGTCCCAGATCTGACTGGCACACAAAATCGGAAATTCGGCTCCATTTTTCCAGTTCTGGGCCCAGTCAGATCTGGGACTTAGCCATTTTCGGGCCCGAAATAGAAAAATGGCGCCGGAAAAAATAAAATAAAATAAAATAAAAAATGTCATTTGTCTTGTTCGGGGCCGAAAACGGCTAAGTCCCAGATCTGACTGGCACACAAAATCGGAAATTCGGCTCCATTTTTCCAGTTCTGGGCCCAGTCAGATCTGGGACTTAGCCATTTTCGGGCCCGAAATGGAAAAATTGCGCCGAAAAAAAAAAAAGAAAAAAAAAAAAAAAACGCCATTTGTCTTGTTCGGGGCCGAAAACGGCTAAGGCCCAGATCTGACTGGCACCCAAAACCGGAAATTCGGCGCCATTTTTCCAGTTCTGGGCCCAGTCAGATCTGGGACTTAGCCATTTTCAGGCCCGAAATGAAAAAATGGCGCCGGAAAAAATAAAATAAAATAAAATAAAAAATGTCATTTGTCTTGTTCGGGGCCGAAAACGGCTAAGTCCCAGATCTGACTGGCACACAAAATCGGAAATTCGGCTCCATTTTTCCAGTTCTGGGCCCAGTCAGATCTGGGACTTAGCCATTTTCGGGCCCGAAATGGAAAAATTGCGCCGAAAAAAAAAAAGAAAAAAAAAAAAAAAAAAAAAAAAAAAAAAAAAGAAACGCCATTTGTCTTGTTCGGGGCCGAAAACGGCTAAGGCCCAGATCTGACTGGCACCCAAAACCGGAAATTCGGCGCCATTTTTCCAGTTCTGGGCCCAGTCAGATCTGGGACTTAGCCATTTTCGGGCCCGAAATGAAAAAATGGCGCCGGAAAAAAAAAAAAAAAAAAAAAAAAAAAAAAAAAAAAAAAAAAAAAAAAAAAAACGCCTTTTTACCAGTTCGGGGCCGAAAACGGCTAAGTCCGAGATGTGACTAGCACCCAAAATCGGAAATTCGGCGCCATTTTTCCAGTTCTGGGCCAGTCAGATCTGGGACTTAGCCATTTTCGGCCCGAAATGGAAAAATGGCGCCGAAAAAAACCAGAACAAAAAAAACAAAAAACAAAAAAAAAAAAAAAAAAAAAAAAAAAAACGCCATTTTTTCAGTTCGGGGCCGAAAACGGCTAAGTCCCAGATCTGACTGGCACCCAAAATCGGAAATTCGGCCCCATTTTTCCAGTTCTGGGCCCAGTCAGATCCGGGACTTAGCCATTTTCGGCCCCGAAATGGAAAAATGGCGCCGAAAAAAAAAAAAAAAAAAAAACGCCATTTTTCTAGTTCGGGGCCGAAAACGGCTAAGTCCCAGATCTGACTGGCACCCAAAATCGGAAATTCGGCGCCATTTTTCCAGTTCTGGGCCCAGTCAGATCTGGGACTTAGCCATTTCGGCCCCGAACAAGAAAAATGGTGCTGAAATAAAATAAAATAAAATAAAAATTAAAAACGGCCATTCTTCCAGTTCGGGGCCGAAAACGGCAAAGTCCCAGATCTGGCTGGCACCCAAAATCGGAAATTCGGCGCCATTTTTCCAGTTCGGGGCTCAGTCAGATCTGGGACTTAGCCATTTTCGGCCCGAAATGGAAAAATGGCGCCATTTTCCCAGTTCCGGGCCTTGAAAATGGCTAAGTCCCTACGATGGCTGGAACCGCAACTGGAAATTCGGCACCATTTTTCCAGTTCCGCGCCCTTTCAGATCTGGGACTTAGCCATTTTCGGCCCCGAACTGGAAAAATGGCATCATTTTTCCAGTTCGGGGCCGAAAATGGCTAAGTCCCTAGGGTGGCTGGCACCAAAATCGGAAATTCGGTGCCATTTTTCCAGTTCCGGGCCCAGTCAGATCTAGGACTTAGCCATTTTCGGCCCCGAACTAGTAAAATGGCACCGAAAAAAAAAAAACAAAAAAAAAAAAAAAAAAAAAAAAAACGCCATTTTTCTAGTTCGGGGCCTAAAATGGCTAAGTCCCAGATCTGACTGGCACCAAAATCGGAAATTCGGCGCCATTTTTCCAGTTCCCGGCCCAGTCAGATCTGGGACTTAGCCATTTTCGGCAAGTAAATGCAATAAAATGTTGCATTTCAAGTCCACTGGTGTCACATTCCAACTTCACATGACCCTATTTCCGTGCCTCCTAACCCTATTTCCGTGGACTTACAATGGTCTGCTCATGCTTTTTTTTTTTTTCCGCTCATGCTCATGCCGCTCATGAAATAACAGCCCCCCTATTCAGCCTAGGTATGAATCACATCCCTCTCAAACGTACTTTGCTGAAAGACGTTGTTGAACAAGTGTCTCTGGCTTTCCATAGAACTTGTGAAATTTTACATATAGACCCATGTGAATCTTGGGCAGCATCCTGCAGCCAATGGGTAAAAAACACATGCTGGGATAGATTGAAACAAAAAGCCGGCAGAGGAAGGTACGACTTCACTCACCATGAGCACAATCCTCTTACTGTAAAAGAGGCAAAAGATGAACTTTCATGGCTTCTCAATCACCTGTATTTTTTTGGTCTTGACAAGGCTAACAACAACGTATGTTTTATGTGTGTGAAGCACATAAGAACTCAAGCCTTCCACAGACTGATGGGTAAAGACTTTACACCATGCAAGCAAGCTGAGGTATAGCTGCCACCTGACCTTGTTCTAGGAAACATTTCCGTGGGAATACAGAGTCTGATTCCGGAGATACCTGCTCCATCCTGTAGATTACCTGACATTATGGGAATCTACAAGCTACATAAGAAAAAATACAGATGGATTACCAATGCCCATAAATGTGTTTTCAGTGAACTTGCTAGCCTTCTTACAAGGGCTACCATGGATCTTCTACCATTGGTAAAAGAATGGGCCAAGACAAGGCTGGATACTTATGAGCAATTTTTCAAAGTATCTACTGCTATGTATTGGATTATCGATTCCATCACTGACTTTACACTAAACCTGCCTGAAAAAATCCATAACATCTTTGTTGCTGACATTACACAATGCTATGAGAACATACCTTTGACAAGACAGGATAACTTAGGGGACGCCATTGAATACGTGGTGAAGATTGCATTCCAGCAACACCATCGGTCTCACCCCCCGAGCACGTCATACTCTATGGATTCCAGCCAAAAACGGTACTTTTGGAAAAAGTAGATGGGGCACGTCTTCCCCAAAATCAGGTACCTGGATTGAACTTTCTGAAGTCAAACTACTTATGCTCCACAAATGGCTTATGTCACACTGTTTTGTCGCCTTAGGGGACCGTGTATGGCAGCAGATTTCTGGAATACCTATGGGTTTTTCATGCTCACCATTATGGTGCAACATGTACTTCCTTTCTTATGAAATCAAATTCATCTAAAGGCTTGCAGCTTTAGGACAATTCCAGCTTATGTCTATGTTTAAATCTGCCTTCAGATACATTGATGATATATGCTGGCTAAATGTGGGTGATGCAATGCTATTCCTGCACCCACGGGCAGACAGAAGCAGCAATAATCCTTGGTGGATCTACCCACTCAATGTAGTGGAGATCAAACCTGAGCTACTACGCACTAAAAACGATTCCCAATACGTGGGGTTGGAAGCTTGTTTCATGAATATCCAGATTACAGTCTCAAACTGTGACACAAGTGAGTTCCATTTCCAGAAATATGACAAGAGAAGACTACTTCCTTTCTCTTACACTCAATATATCCAGCTCTTATCCAATAGGCCTGTGAATCAATCTTACAACATTGTGATTTCACAAGCTGTGCCTATTCTATACATTTCCAGCAATGCTGTTCTGGCTGGGAAGGAGTGTAGCATTCTGATTAACACTCTTGGGAGGAATGGTTTCAAGACCAGAAAACTTGCTCGTATCTTGACAAAATTCCTTGAACGTGGTTCATTCCCTGGCCTGCTCTTCCCTGTATAAGAGCTTATTGAGAAACTGAAAAGTACTTTCTAAGAACCTATACAGAGCTATGTTATATCATTGAACTCTACGTTCTTTTCTAAGTGATACTATACTAGTGTTGCTATGATACATTTTATGCCATCATTTCATTCTTGATCCGAGGAAGTGAGGATGTAGGATTCTACTCCTTTGGATAAATATTATCTGAGGATAGAACTACATGGAAGAGGGAAAACCTTATGAGAAGAGGTCTGGTATGCACTCCCTTACGGGGTGAGTGCATACCACACTTACTCTGTAAGGTTCTGCCATGCCAGGGGATTGGCAAGTGGGTCCCTCTCTCTCCCTCTCTCCCTCTCCCTCTGTAAATCTTTGGATTTCATCTGGCCTTAACCTTTTGAGGTTATTTAGTTTTTCATCCCTGCCTTTTTCATCCAAATCTGGATGATTTTATTTTATTGGATGATGAAACTTAATATACAGAAAGCTAGAGTTACCATCTATTTTTTTCATCTAAACTGGATGATCTACATAAATAATGGTTACCTATTATAAAATCCAAGAGAATAATAAAACTACCATCATAAATGATGGCAGTTATTAAACCTAAACCTATACCATAACCCTAAAAGATACATTTCTCATTGCTGGTTGTGAAACCCGCGCGGACAGCTATAGAAGTATATATAAGGGGAGTAGTGACCCCGAGAACGGTGCAAGCCCGTTGGTGACCAAAAACTAGTGAGTAAGCGAGCGAGCCGGAAAGCGACCAAAGAGTGGGGAGCTGTTCCGGACTGCCATCTACCAAAGGGAATTCTCCTAGTCCCAAATAGGTGGAGGGTTTAGTGGGAAGCAAAGGGGGACCGTTATGTCCCGGTGAGCAGCCGAAGCTCCAAGTTGGCCCGGGCGGCCAGGTTGGGAGTCAGGCGCGCGCATCAAAGCGAGTAACTATGACTTGAAGGGGAGCTTATCGAAGTGAGGTGCGCGACATGGTCCCTCCCAAAATCAGAAATGCGGCACCGCATTTCAATGTCTGAACAGAAATGTGGCAACTGCAAAAACCTCGTTTGGAAATGCGGCACCGCATTTCCAAAACTGGGGAAAAAACAAATTTCCGATTCATGGTTTGGACATCAGAAACTGTTCGGACAAACGGAAATGCGGTGCCGCATTTCCGTTTCCGACACGGCAGTTTTGCCGATTGGCAGCTCCTTCCATGGATGTAAATCGAAATGCGGAGGTCGAACATGGAAATGCGGTGCCGCATTTACCTTTTGGAGATGGTCATTTTTCCCACTGCAGACCCATCGACGTTCTTGGGCTCCCAATTCCATGATGCTAGATGGGAATGCGGCACCGCATTCCATTGTCCAATAAGAAATTTCAATGACGTACATGGAAATGCGGCGCCGCATTTCCAAAAGGGACATCGATGTTTGCCCAATTCCAGACCCTTTGACCGAAATGCGGCACCGCATTCCATCGTCCTATAAAAACTTACATTGTCCTATAAAAACTTTCAATTGCCCAACATGGGAAATGCGGCGCCGCATTTCCAAAACAGACATCGTTGTTTGTCCAATTCCAGACCCGTGTGGGCATTCCGTCTTGATGGACGGAAATGCGGCACCGCATTCCATTGTCCGATTCGATATTTTGATGACAGACATGGAAATGCGGTGCCGCATTTCCAGAACTTCCATCGTTGTTTGTCCAATTCCAGACCTTCGACGGAAATGCGGCACCGCATTCCATTGTGCTCTCCGGAAATGCTGTGCCGCATTTCATTGTCCGGTACGAAATTTCGATGACGGACATGGAAATGCGGTGCCGCATTTCAAGTATGGACATGGACAAGCATTACCGACTAAACATGCTTGGATAGTGCAAGGTCGAATATGGTGTTGCGGCGCCGCATTTCAAATTCGAAGTATGGTAATGCCATGTCAGGAAATGAAATGTTTTACAGCATTTTCGTTACGACGACAGCGGAGGAAAGGGAGCTGCCAGAAAAAGCTTCATGGAGAAAATGGAATGCGGTGCCGAATTTTCGAGCTTCGGCGTGTACATGTTTCCTACAACTCGTACATGGATTTTCTTCACCTCAGGACTGTGATATCGCTGACTCTGGTATATTCATATGGACAGACACATTGTAGAAATGAGACCTCAAATTGTAAAGAGTGGGCCAATTACGGCAGTTCTTGAACACGATGAAACACAAGCACACAGAAGTGAGGTACGATGGGTTGTTTTATTGATCGAACACGGTGTCTCACATTTAGCAGCTCCAGACAAATCTAAGCCCTTCCTCCTTCTACATGGGTGTCACCAAGTCGACGGAACTTCGATAGCCCTCAAAACTAGCTCATTACTGATGCGGCATCTCGAGGTAAACTGCAATGCGGTCGATCTGGTGCCCTTGGTGGAGCTGACGACAATGTCATACCATCAATCACACCACCATCATACATCGACAAGGTCACTGTGGCCCTCCTGTGCCCGTGCGATTTGTCTTCGCAACTCAGCCGAATGTCTCCATACACTGGAAAAGCGGAGTGAACTCCACGAATATAGTTTTCCCAGTGCCGTCCTCCCTGGTCCACTAGCAGCAGCAGTTCCAGCGCCAAAGTGAGGCCGTGCGTGATCTGTCCGGCATCCCATTCCACCTTGGTATATCGAGGTCAACAATTTTCCGGACCCACGGACCGCATTGACCCTCGCCCTCACCTCGCTCAAAGCGGTAATAGCCCTCCAGATACTCCATTGCGGCAAAGACTCCCGCTTGATTCCAGATGCGTCTGTGAAAAGTGAAAGCCAGACAATGATGTCTCCTGATTGTGGTTTGAACATAGCATAATCGTGGCCATGATAAGGGCAGTCAGCAGGATTTCGGCGGCACGACATCCCTGAAAAAGAGTAGCGCAGTACGCTCAATGACAGCAGCTCCCGGATGGAGAGGAGGTAGCAGCGCGGTGGCTGGAAGAAATTCAAGCAAACGCTGCAATTCGTCACAAATACTCCAGGGCACATTTAAATTTCCCCCTACAGGAACCTGCAGGGGTGAAGATTGCTCATCCATGGATGTAGCCGATTCAGTTTCCTTCCCTGCCATGCAAACTATGGGCAGTAAGTGCCAGGTGGGCCTATAGCCACTCGAGACGACGAAGTCCATCCCCCTTCGATGTAAATGCGGCGCCGAATTTCCATCCGGGGGATGGACTTCGGTGGCAGATTTCAAACTATACCCCGTGGATGAGAAAGAGGTATCGGTTCATCCACCGCTGGCTTGTTGAACACGTTACACGATGATTGGTGGGTACTTGTGACCCAGATGGTCCATTATTGGAGCCCGCACTGCTCTTCCGCTTCTCATCATTTCGAAAATCTAAGGGCTTCGTTGCTATCCGCAAGGTGATTTTCATCGGCATCAAACACGTCCTCAGGTCCTCCTTTGCAAGGATGCCGTGCTTCCGGAACCGGGACGACTGCCCTTATGGAGGCATCGATTATGCAATGTATTCGGCCACATCGGGAGACATCGTTATCTGGTACACAGATTACACAGAAGATACTGGTTCGAATGTGGAAACATTGTCCGCTTTTGAGTATCTCCCAGGCCAGTACGCCTTCGAGCGGGGTGACGATCTGGGTCTGAGGAGTCCGTGGCTCCTGCGCATCCTTGATTCCGATTTTCCCAGCTACGACGGGCACCCATGCAGAAGAATGCGCACTGCTATGCTGTTGCGGTGGAACTGCTGCCAGTGGACGTGGGTGGACTCCATCGGAGAGACTTATACTCCTGAAGGAGTGCGCTCATCTTCTCCATTGTATGGGGACATTCGCATTGGTGTGGACGGCGAAAACGTGAAGCTTTCCATATTCGATGGTGGTATGATTGAAGGGCAGGACATTGTGGTGAACATCAACAGGTGCGGTACAGCGGCTGCAATCCAGTTTACCTGGAGGAGCCCGAAGACTCATGAGCTAGTTTTGAGAGCAGTCGAAGTCCCATTGACAACGTGACTTGTATTCAGAAGGCACAGGGCTAAAGATTTGTTTGCACAATCAGCACAGTAGACATGCTTCAAATGCAATTCATGTGGATCAATAAAAATCCCATTGTGCCCTCTTTTTGTTCTATTCTGTATCCATCGTTCCCAAAATGCGTCATTCCTCATTTCGTTTGGGATTGGGAGTGTGGGTGGATTTTGCAAGTGGCTGGTAGGCTGAAATGGGCCCCCATTGTACAGATCAGTACCACCCTACCATTCGCAAAACATTGCCTTTCAATATGTAATTCTAAAAAACATTGCCGAACCTCCTTCATCGGGAGGTCCTTCTCCCCCTATGACCGTGACACCCTAAACCCTATTCCCGCGGACACTCATTTCCGGAAAATAGTCCTGCTCATGTTTTTTTCGACACTTACGACTCTGCTCATGGCTCATGGCTCATGGCTCATGGCTCATGAAATAGCAGCCCCCTGTGTTATGCACTCACCCCGTAAGGGAGTGCATACCAGACCCCTTCATAAGGTTTCTCCCTCTTCAAAGTAGATTCCAACCCCCGGATAGTTTTGCCATAGGGGCTGGAAATGCCTACTTCCTCGCCTTTCCATGTTTAAGGATCAATAAATGGGTGTCATGGATCAGCAAACAGGGATAAGAGAACACTGTACAAACCCACTCCAGACAAGTGTAACGCAAGATGGTAGCAACCTGCTATACACCGTCCTGGTTTTAAGGCCAGTTTTTCCAAAGGTATGATAAGCACTAGCACATTACATATGCATATTTGCTTAGTGGTGCTACATAGAGCAAAGCCACTTGTAGAGAGGTATGAAAGCATATGAGCCTAAGAGTGTCTAAAACTGATACAAGGCATCAGCTACAGGATACCATCTAACACGAGTAGTGTGCATTGACCGGATCATGTAGAAGGTATACACACACTCCTGCAGGTGGTTTTACCTGGGCCTAGCTCAATATATCAATATGAAGACAACATCCAAAAGCATTATGCTTACCTTAAAGACCTCCGTGCTTAAAATCACCAACAAGTTTTTGCTGGAGGACATACCTTATGAAGGTCATTGCTCCGTATCTTTGTCGTGGAGGGACCTTCTGCCAGGCCAAAAAAAAACCATGCTAGTATATCAACATGATGAAGAAATAACCAGAAAGGAAAGTGGTAGATGGTGTGTACAAGAACCACCGAGTAGAAGATACTCATGTCATGTCAAGACATGGACAAGACCCACTAGGGTCATTGTCAATTGACATAAACAGCCCATAAACAGGGTTTAGGGTCATGGGCACGAAGCAGCAGACAGGGTAGCAGCAGAGCTCGGACGCCATAACTCTCAACCCGCGAGCTCAGAAGCACGAGGAGTGCTGCTGACGGCGGGAGAGACACCCTAGGGCAAAGCCCGATTTTTCATCCGTGCAGGATGAATAATCAAAACCCCTTATCTCGAAACCCGACGGATGTCATCCGTTAGCTAGGTTTAAACAATGGGTTATAGGGTAGGGGTTAGGGTTTCACTCCTTAATTAGCCATAATTAAGGGTAATTAAACAAATCTCCAGGGCCATCATAAGCTGCATTTTTCACCTTGTCTGCTGCTTCGTGCCCATGAACCCTCAACCCTGTTTATGGGTTGTTTATGTCAATTGACGATGACCCTAGTGGGTCTTGTCCATGTCTTGACATGACATGAGTATCTTCTACTCGGTGGTTCTTGTACACACCATCTACCACTTTCCTTTCTGGTTATTTCTTCATCATGTTGATATACTAACATGGTTTTTTTTTGGCCTGGCAGAAGGTCCCTCCACGACAAAGATACGGAGCAATGACCTTCATAAGGTATGTCCTCCAGCAAAAACTTGTTGGTGATTCTAAGCACGGAGGTCTTTAAGGTAAGCATAATGCTTTTGGATGTTGTCTTCATATTGATATATTGAGCTAGGCCCAGGTAAAACCACCTGCAGGAGTGTGTGTATACCTTCTACATGATCCAGTCAATGCACACTACTTGTGTTAGATGGTATCCTGTAGCTGATGCCTTGTTTCAGTTTTAGACACTCTTAGGCTCATATGCTTTCATACCTCTCTACAAGTGGCTTTGCTCTATGTAGCACCACTAAGCAAATATGCATATGTAATATGCTAGTGCTTATCATACCTTTGGAAAAACTGGCCTTAAAACCAGGACGGTGTATAGAAGGTTGCTACCATCCTGCGTTACACTTGTCTGGAGTGGGTTTGTACAGTGTTCTCTTATCCCTGTTTGCTGATCCATGACACCCATTTATTGATCCTTAAACATGGAAAGGCGAGGAAGTAGGCATTTCCAGCCCCTATGGCAAAACTATCCGGGGGT
The DNA here is from genome assembly GCA_030704615.1 of Takakia lepidozioides. Classification (NCBI taxonomy): domain Eukaryota; kingdom Viridiplantae; phylum Streptophyta; class Takakiopsida; order Takakiales; family Takakiaceae; genus Takakia; species Takakia lepidozioides. Next base: position 17,519,477 of record CM060734.1, on the reverse strand, counting down.
TGGAATCTACTTTGAAGAGGGGGAAACCTTATGAAGGGGTCAATGCATCAATGAGAGCTTTCTTGACACTCTGGCTGCCAGGGCGAAGAAGGTGGCACACAACAAGTCTCTGGAGGAGCTGAAGGGGAAAGCCTAGAATAGGGCTGCTGCTACAGAGCCTAAAGACACCCCTGGTTTGGAAGCCATGATGGAATTCTTCATGGCTGTGAGCACGGATTGCAAGAGCACTCGGGGGGGGGGGGGGGGGGAGGTTGAGGTGGAGAGAGCCTGCAATATGATTCTCCTCGATATTCCAGGGGGAGCCGCTGGAGGGCCTGGATGGTGTGCCCACCTGGAACAGATTTACGGAGGACTACTGGAGAGCCGGGTTTGGGCTGGCGGGGATGCTCCTGGATGACGGTGGATGTATGGTGGTCCTTGCCACAAGAGGGAAGACCACAGAGAATGTTGTGGCAAGGTGGACACCTAAAAGTGTCACCCCGGTCCTCTTGAAAAAATGGTTCTGCATCAATACGCAGGGGTTGCAAACAGAGGGCCAGAGTGTAAGTTATCAATCTATTGCATTCACTTCATATTGTGGTGTATCTAAACTAGACCTTGGAGTGGATCCCTCTTTTGCTGGATGTGCAGACATTGGTGTTTGAGGTATATTGTTTTGTGAAGAGAGGGTCTACGTTCAAATTCCGCAATGACGGTCGTCTTGTTGATGCCGCTGTGGACCCTGTTACCTACGATGTCCTCTACAACTATGTGCCCCAATCTAGTATGCCGACGGACACAAAGACAGGCAAACCGTGGCGGTACAACCGGACCCGGAGCCCTGCTTTCATCCAAACCCTCATAGAGACGTGCTCGGATGTCCAAGGGCAGATTCTTGACCTCACATGCGGCACGGGTAAGCCTTCATGTGCACATTTTGTCCCCTGCCCCGATTGCAATTGCATGCCGCATGCTACTAACCACCCGCTTTGTCCCTCAGGTGCTTCAATGTGGGCAGGGACGTTGTCCGACAGGCATGTCTTCGCCTTCGAGCCAGATACTGCCCTCCACAACTCTGAACTTGCAGCGGCTGAACGTCTGCCGAAAGAGGAAGAGGCATCCTCGGAGGATGAGGAAGAATCTGAGAAGGAGGTGGGGGACGTACAAGTTGGGATCGAGGCCGATGAGCCCCTGGTTTACGAGTGAGTGGTTGCATTGTAAGTTGCTTCTTGATTCTGTGAGGCACCTCCCTTTGCTCTCTTATTTCATTGAAAGACCATTTTTGGCTTCTGTTGGTATTGACATTCTTAAAGTGGATTTGTTCTTACTACAGGATGCCAAGTACTGCAGGAGGGACGTCTACACCGCAGTTCATGGGTAGGAGGAACATGCTTTTTTTTTCCAGGGGGGATTTCATGTCGAGTCTAGAAAGGGACTACTTCCTTCCTACTTATGTTGCCCGGCTTGCTTCGGTGTCCATTAGGAGGTCTTCCGAACCTAGTCGTGTACTGCAGATTTTAGACGAGGCAAGCCTCAAGAAAATGAAGATGAAGGAGGAGGCAGCAGCTATTAGAGCCCGTCAGGCTCGTAGATTTGTCTTGGATTCTGTTGAGGAAAGTGGGGGAGAAGAGGCAGAAGATTCCCAGGAGGTGAGGTGGACAATCCCCCAAGGAGAGGACGGAATTCTTGAGAGGCATAGTGGAACTGATGCATCACAGAGCTCGGAGGATGAGGGGGATGAGGGGGATGAGGAGGCCTTCTGCACACAAACCACTCCCCGTCTGCTTCCCACTGATGGCGCCACCACATCACCCTGCACAAGGATTAAACTCCCCCATCCCCTCCATCATGTTAATAAGAGACAAATGTTGTCGTTGCGTACTCTGCTAATGGCCACACTTAAACCCCTCCGATGCCCAAGCCGGCACTACAATAACAGCTACCACCCCTGCGTTATAAACTGCCCCCTCATACCAGCCGCCATGATTAATGCGCCCTTCCTATTTATCCCCACAACACTAGCCACAAGAACTCATCTACTCCTGGCTCCCCTCACGTTGAACACACTCTCCTCCCAACAGTTTCTCTATCTTTCTCCCAATTCAGGGCATCACTATGTATGTCTAGTTCTAAGTCCTATAGCATTCAAAAGCAACCTGGTTGTATTCGCAAGCACCCACGCCAGACAGACAAGTCACCCTGTAGCATCAAACCCTCTGCCATCTCTCTCCTCGCTCAACACTTCTCTACTCAAATGAATCACCACCAGGTAGCGACCCCCGTGACTGATCTTGCTGTAGGGGACGACAAGGTAAGTGACATGCACTTATCCGACGAGCAATTTTTTGCTACAGGTGGACTCAGTTTCTGTGTCAACTCAGCCAAGAGATAGTTTAAAAATCCAAAACACGTAACTGAAAAACCCATAAAAAGACAAAGTGAGACAAAAAAAGACATAACCTTACAACCAAAGGTGGGCTGGATTCTATACACCCCTGAAAGATTAAAAACTGAAAAGACCAGGAACCAAGGGGGGAAATTGATTTGAATTTAGGATCAAATACTCTTTATATAAGAAAAGATGTTCGTCTCGACTGGGGGACTTGTTCCGTTGGATTTGCACAAAAGAGATGGAAGAGAAGGATTTTGAACGAATGAAAGTGGAGGGGGGGCTGCTATTTCATGAGTGGCATGAGCATGAGCGGAAAAAAAAAAAGCATGAGCGGACCATTGTGTGTCCACGGAAATAGGGTTAGGAGGCACGGAAATAGGGTCACGTGAAGTTGGAATGTGGCACCAGTGGACTCGTCATAGCAATGAAATGCAACATTTTATTGCAATTTTTGTGGCAAGCCACATCTATACAAGTGTGTCCTAACTGTCATAGCCGGAATGGGCACTACTCTCTTACACCCTCCGAGGAACTTGCCCCACTCAATTGCTTGTCCTCATCAGGTGGTGGCCTATCATCTGCATGGCTATTGCCCTCCAAGAGCTCACCACCCCAAGCCACCACCTCTGAGAATGCAACCAATGTGGGCATCATGTTCCTATGATCCACCGCTACATTCCCAATAAATCGCACTGGAAGCAGTGCATGTCGGCCATCCCCTGACTGCCACTCCGGCCTGTAGGATGCCATTTCCTCCCAAAAATCCAAAGTAAATCCCATGGGGTACAACACTGCCCCACCAACAAGCACATCATATGACATCGCGTCCATAACAATGGCTTTGGCTCTCATGACTGAGCCATCCGTAGGATGATCTGGCTGTAGTCGAATGAAAAGTTCATGGCGTATGATCCCTTGCGCCATCTCTGAATCACCTAAAGACGTCTGAATCTGGAAAGGGCAAGGCTCCAAATCCGCCTCTGTAAGGCCCAAACCTGCAATTGCCGCTCTCCCCAACATCATTGGTTGAGCTCCCGAGTCCAACAAGACTCGTAGTGACCTATACCTCCTCCCGGTTGGGCCACCCAATTGAAACACTCCATCTGGATTGTCCACCAGGACTACCCTAGGAGTCACCATGCTGCGCTCAATGGCTGGCCTAGTTGGCAACTCCTACAACCGTGCACTGCCGCTTGTCATGGCACAGCTGTGGCTGACTTCACCCTCAAATCTAAGGCATCCATAGACTGCACCTTATCTGCTATCCCCGCAGATAGTGCCGATGCATCACCACTCTCACAGAGTCTAGCTGCTAGTCTAAACACAGCAGCTGGCCGAATCCCCGGCATTGTAATGGTCATTGCAGGAAACAATGGAGCTTGGCAAACCGCCGTAGCCGCCCCCAACAATGTACTGGCTGCACCTTGCTTTGTAACACCACCCACTGGCATTTCCTGAGCCACACCAACTCTCCCCAATGACACTCGTGGCTCTACCTCTGACACACTTAGGCGAGCGGGTAACATTGATGACGTAGGTGGCAATGTCTCAGCCAATGTAAAGGACTGTAGAAGCCTTGTCTGACGACTTGCTTCCCCCTTTTGTGGATCAAAATCCCATCCGCTCCTCTTGGCTCAGGAGCATGCGTTGCTACTCGAGTGACAGCAGCAGCAAAGTCCAATACATGCAATGGCCCTGCAAGTGCGGCTCCACATATGAAGCCCATATCAATTTGGTCTTCCGTAGGCTTAGGAGGTTGTGTAGGTGGAGCTTGAACCTCAGGCCTTGGAGCTGGCGCAACATGAGTAGTGGCCATGGCAGCAAGACGTTGCTCTAGTTGGGCAAGTCTATCCACCATGCATTGGTCATGACCTTGACCCTGACCCTGTGCTCTTTGGTGTTGGTTACGACCTCCACCACGACCTCTGCCTCCTCTACCTCTCTGGACTACATTGCCTCGTCCTCGGCCACCATTGTTCCCTTGGAACTGGCCTGGTCGTAGATCAGGATGCAGGTCATAATAATGGGCCTCCTCATGCCCGTACTTGCCATGCAATGCCCACACTGTAATTGTGTAGGCTGTGCCTGTGTCGGCCCTTTGCCTCTCTCCGGGCAATCCTTCTTGACATGGGGTCCTCCACAATCCCAACATGACACACTCGTCTGTTGCTGGCCTGAGAATGAAGGAAGATACCTTTGCATCGACTGAGATCCTCTCTGACCTTCCCTGGGCTTTGTCTGAGCCCCCTTGTTGCCTTGAGCACGTTGGGGAGTTGGTTGTTGTTGTTGGCTAGGAGCCCCACTTTGTCGTGTCTTCTTGCCAAACCCCACCATAACCACCCGCTCCTCCACCATGTTGAACTCTATCCGTTCTGCTAGCAAAAAAACATTTGATAGGGTGGGTTGGGCCACTTGTAGGAGAGTTGCATCCCGTACCCTTCTCCTCAGCTCCTTATCCAATATCCCATACCAGAATTGGACTGCCTGAGCTTCCGTAACCCCTTGGGTTACACTTATCAAGCGCCTCATGCGAGTGTAAGCCTCCCTCATACTCTCAGTAGGCTTTCGTTGGAACTCTTGCAAGCTCCGCAACTTCTCTGTTATCACCCCCTGGTAGTTTATTCTCAACTCTTCGAAGAACTCCACAATCGGATTGAAGGCAGACACATGTATTGGTGCAACGGCAGGAGCTGCAGTGGATGTCCCAGCTGATCCTGACCCACTTGTTCCACTGCTGCTTGCAGAAGCCGCTGGTGTAGCTGCGGTCATAGTTGCCGTGGATCTTGCTAGTGTGCCGCTGGTGATGGAGACATAGTCAAGTGACCAATATTGTCGTCATTCCTCAATCTCCATCTCATTTCCCCACCTAAATTCATGGTAGTCGTCCATGGGCGGCCCCTCAAGGTGCTGGAATAGCCCCTTCCACGCCATAAAAGGCGTAAACAGTTGTGGATTGCGCATCTGCTGCAAATTGCACCAACTATCAAACTCTTGTATGAAATCATCAAGCTCGATGGTGCCCACAGCTCTAGAGTACCTACGAGGCCCCTTGGTAGCTCCATACATCTCCTCCATCGTATCCCACAACAATGGTACAGAAATGGCTTGCACCCTTGGCGAAAATCCTCATGACTCCGAGTCTGAACCTTCCTCAGAAGACACTGAAGGTGAAGGTGGCCTAAACTGTACACCTCGTCTTGTGTACCCACTAGTATCACTAGTGCTCGCACCGGCACTCCCCTCAGCAACTGGTGGCACCTCCGTGATGAAAACTCACAACCACGCCGGTTGTAAACCTGTCTCTAATCCCCCTTTCTACAAGGTAACCGGGTAGAGAATCTGTTGCGGCTTACGGTTTAGAATACTAGGTTTCTAACGTAAACCTGCATGACCTGCACCTGCATCCACCGCAAGCACTCCTATGGTCTGCTGGTCATCAACCCAGCCTCACCATAAGAGAAATAATGATGGTCTGACTGGTCATCATCCCAGCCTCACCACCGACAACACGCTCTAGGATTGGCCGGTGATCAAATCCGGATGTCATGGTTTTAGTCATGGTTATCTAGAATTACCTACTTCTAGTTATTTATTTTAGATATTTATATTTATATTTTGTGTGTTGGACTTCATTGGGTCTCACATGTCAAGTGAGGTGTCGAGCCTGGAGGAGGCTCATCTTCTTGTAGTTGAGCCTCCATGAGCCTCTCCCACCTTCATAGCTCTAGGTATTGAGAGGGAGTGTGGTGTGGGCTTTGTAAGGTGGATTCCTTTAGCAAAGGTGCCTTTGGCTTGACTTAGTTTATGTGATTGAGTGGATTCATGAGTGGAGTGTTTCCATTGTGTGTTCACTTCCATTATCACTACAAGAAGATCACCTTACGCTTGTGAGTGCGGAGTGTAAGGATTAGTTTTAGCACTTGTGTTGGTGTACACCAAGGAGTGAGAGAGCTAGGAGTGCTCAAGTATCTCACAAGGCTTGTAAGGTGTTGCAAGGAGGAGTGTTTTTGCATTGCATCAAAGAGGTAGAGAGCTCAAGGAGAGGGCTCTTGAGTTACAAGACTTTGCAAAGGTGGAGAGCTTAAGGAGAGAGCTCTTGTATCAAAAAGCTTGCATGGTTTTGCAAGGTAAGTGCTTGTATGTGCACTAAGGGTTTGAGAGCTTGGAAAAGAGCTCTTGCATCACAAGAGAAGCGTCTTGTGTGTGGAGAAGATAGACACTAGGGTTTCAAGAGCAAGCTCTAGTACTTGTTCATGGTGTGAAAGAGAAGCCAAAGATCGGCACATGCTTGGGTTGGAAACACCATAGAAGGAGTACAACAAGGGTAGCTTGAGGAACATTGAGTAGCTCAAGAGAAGCTAAGAAGTGGTTGTTCTATCCATGGTGAAATGAAGCCAAGTGGGGTTTCATTTGGTTGACAAACAAACAAGCGAAGGCGGCGCTAGAAGGGAGTGCTTTTGCTAGTTCTATGAGTTCTTGGATTGCTCTCGGTGAAGCAAGTGATTGACCAAGCAAGTGGCGCATGTGTGGAGCATGCTTTCCAAGTGTGGCTTCCAATTCAAGCTTGAGGAGAGCTAGAAGGTGAAGTGAGCAAGTTCATTCCTTGTGTATGAGGTGGTGCATGTTGTGGAAGAAAAGCCAAGGAGCTACATAGGCTAGGGCTTGAAGACAACAAAAGCAACCACTTAGAGAGCATCAAGAAGCTCAAGATGACTCCAAAGGGAAGCATGTGGGTGAGAATTCTATCCATGATGATGTGAAACCAAGCCTAGAGTATTGAAGAGCTTGGAGCACATGTGGGAGATCATTGGAGGTGGTCTTCGTGAAGAAAAGAGATTGTGGCTCACGGCATGCATAGCAACTTCAACCATACATTAGCATGTGACAAGACAAGGAAGGGGAAGGTGAAGCTCATGTATTCATTTTCTTTTTGCTTAAGTTTTGTGGTGGATGGTTGATCAAGCAAGTGATGCTTATGTAGAGCATGCTCTTTAGGGCTTGTGACTTCAAGTTTGAGAAGATGAGCTCTTGAATAGAGGTGTGGATACACATTATGATGAATGAAGACAACACCTAGGTCAAGAGGTGGAAGTGTGTGTGACTAGCCCATGTAAGGGAAAGCACATGGAAGATGACATACAAAATTCAAATTCAAGCAAGCTTGGCGCTTGTCATTGGGGGGGATTGCTATTTTGTCAGCCATCAGCCATCAGCCATCAGCCATCAGTATGACGTGGACACACAAAAAATGGCCACGTGGCAAAGGGTCGTCCAAAATATTTTTTTCTTGGGCTGCCTGTAAATCCAAAACTGAATGATAGTCGTTTTCCAGTAGGAAATGAATGACAACAACACTATATTGCTTGTCATCATCAGATAACTAACGTCGAGACCTAACAAGGTAAAATACAAAACCCTTTAATTATCACAGAAGGCTAGGTATGAGTTGTGGACTTGAAGGACAGCAGTCGTAGGCTAGATGGCCGCGGAGAACACCTTCGTTGGCCAAAGGTGGAGGATGAAGAAGATGATCAGGGTGAATTTGGGGAAAATGATTTTTTAAATTATAATAATTATAATTATAATTATTTTAATTAATTAAAATAAAATTTACATTGCTATATCATCCTCCACCTTCGATGGACGAAGGTTCGGGGTGAAGTGGGGAAAAATGATAATTTTTGGAAGCACCATGGCTGAGCGAATGTTGTCACCTTCGTTAGTCGAAGGTGTAGTTTTTGGGCAGGTTCGTTGGGCAAGGACAAATGTTCGTGCTGACCTTCGTTGACCTTTGTCACTGATGGAATTGAGCTGTTTACTGACAGAATAGGAGCTCTTGTCATTGGGCACATTAGCTTGCTATGAGTTCCAAGGAGATCAAGAGGAACTTGTCAATTTGGGATGAATGCATTGCAAAGTAAGATAATGCAATCTTGCATGCATGTTAGGGGGGAAGATACCATGAAGAAGGTGTTTCTTACTATACTCTACAAACCCTAGTCTCCATACTCTTCAAGAAACTGTGTATGGGCTCCCTCTGCCCCACCATACACTTTTTTGAACAATGTATGGAACCCTTCTGCCCAACATACACTTTTGTGAACAGTGTATGGGCCCCCTCTGCCCAACATACGTTTTTGTGAACAGTGTATGGGCTCCCTCTGCCCCACCATACTTTTTTTGTGAACAGTGTATGGATACAAGTGGAGGGACTTTGCCTGCCATACGTTTTCATTAAAAGTGTATGACATATAGGGTGTATCTGGAGGAGTATTGCCTTTGGAGGATCTTTGGGGGGCCATTTGAGGAGCCTTTGGATTACACTTTGAGGAGCTTTTGTAAGACACATTGAAGAGCTCTTGAAGGGGTGTTTGGAGGACTATTGGGGGTCCTTGAAGACCAATATTTGGCAAATATTTGGAGCTTTTGGAGGGCTATTTGGTGGACTATTTTGGGGTCCTTGGAGGCTAATATTTGGCGAGCTTAAGGAGTCTTTGGCGACTTGTCTGAAGGAATTTTTGGGGTCCTTGAGGGCCAAGATTTGGCAGGCTTTGGGGGCCTTAGTGAGATTGTTTGAGAGACATCTTGAGGGCTCTGGGAGAGTTATTTGAGAGACCCTGGAAGGTAGTTATGTCTGTTGGTCATGAGCAAGAGCGTTTAGAGATGGGGGGAGACTAGCGGGATGAGAGCATTTTGGGATTAGGAATTGCTTTAGTTTCTCTTCCCCGTAGTCTTCCACCCTCTATGTAGGCCAAAACCTTTCCGTAGGTGGACGCAAGAGTCAGTCCAGGTTTGGGCTGGGGTGTCTTTGAAGGAGCGACACTGTGGAGTGTTTTTTTTTTGTGTGGGGGAGTTACTGTCTTGATTTTCTTGTGTTTGGATCGCCTCCACACCTGCATGCTTGATTGTGTGCCATGTCAGTTTTGTATGGGCGCTTGTTTTCATAGGAGGTTGGTCTGGATTTGATCACCGGCCAATCCTAGAGCGTGTTGTCGGTGGTGAGGTTGGGGTGATGACCAGTCAGACCATCATTGTTTCTCTTATGGTGAGGCTGGGTTGATGACCAGCAGACCATATGAGTGCTTGCGGTGGATGCAGGTGCAGGTGTAGGTTTATGTTACAAACGTGGTACTAGTCTAAGCCATAGGCCGCAACAGGTTCTCTACCCGGTTATCTTGTAGAAAGTGGGGATTAGAGACAGGTTGACAACCGGTTGGATTGTGAGTTTTCATCACGGAGGTGCCACCAATTGCTGAGGGGAGTGCCGGTACGGGCACCAGCGATACTAGTGGGTACACAAGACGAGGTGTGCGGTTTAGGCCACCTTCAACTTCAGTGTCTTCTGAGGAAGGTTCAGACTCGGAGTCAGGAGGATTCTCACCGAGGGTGCAAGCCATTTCCGTGCCATTGTTGTGGGACACGATGGAGGAGATGTATGGAGCTACCAAGGGGCCACGTAGGTACTCTAGAGCTGTGGGCACCATCGAGCTTGATGACTTCATACAAGAGTTTGACGTTGGTGTGATTTGCAGCAAATGCGCAATCCACAACTGTTTACGCCCTTTATGGCATGGAAAGGGCTATTCCAGCACCTTGAGGGGCCGCCCATGGATGATTACCATGAATTTAGGCGGGGACATGCGGTGGAGATTGAGGAGTGGTGAGAGTATTGGTCACCTAACTATGTCTCTATCACTAGAGGCACAAGGGCAGCAGCGACACCAGCAGCTACACAAACATCTCCAACTGCAAGCACTAGTAGTGGGACAAGTGGTACAGGAGCTGGGAAATCCACTCAAGCTCCTGCTGCAGCACCAGCACCCGTGCCTGTCTTTAATCCAATTGTGGAGTTCTTTGAGGAGTTGAGGAGAAACTACCAAAGGTTACAGAAGCTCAGGCAGTCCAGTTCTAGTATGGGATCCTGGACAAGGAGCTGAGAAGAAGGGTGGGGGATGCAACTCTCCTACAAGTAGCCCAACCCACCTTAGCAAATGTGTTTTTAGTGGCAGAGCGGATAGAACTCAATATGGTGGAGGAACGGGTGGTTATGGTGGAATTTGGCAAGGAGACACAACAAAATGGAGTTCCTAGCCAACAACAACCAACTCCCCAACGTGCTCAAGGCAACAAGGGGCTCAGATGAAGCCTAGGGAAGGCCATAGAGGATCTCAGATTCAGAGGTCTCTCCCTTTATTCTCATGCTAGCAACAGACGAGTGTGTCATGTTGGGATTGTGGAGGACCCCATGTCAAGAAGGATTGCTCGGAGAGAGGCAAAGGGCCGGCACAGGCACAGCCTACACAATTACAATGTGGGCATTGTGGCAAGTACGGGCATGAGGAGGCCCATTGTTATGACCTGCATCTTGAGCTACGACCAGGCCAGGTCCAAGGGAAAAATGGTGGCCAAGGACGAGGCAATGTAGCCCAAAGAGGTAGAGGAGGTAGAGGTCGTGGTGGAGGTCGTAACCAATACCAAGGAGCACAGGGTCAAGGTCAAGATCATGACCATGGCATGGTGGATAGACTTGCCCAGCTAGAGCAACGTCTTGCTACCATGGCCACTACTCATGTTGCGCCAGCTCCAAGGCCTGAGGTTCAAGCTCCACTTGCACAACCTCCTATGCCTAGGGAAGACCAGATTGGTATGGGCTTCATGTGTGGAGCCGCACTTGCAGGGCCATTGCATGTATTGGACTTTGCTGCTGCTGTCACTCGAGCAGCAATGCGTGCTCCTGAGCCAAGAGGAGCGGATGTGGATTTTGATCCACAAAGGGGGGAAACAAGTCGTCAGACAAAGCTTCCACAGTCCTTTACATTGGTTGAGACAGTGCCACCTACGCCATCAATGGCACCCGCTCACCCAAGTGTGTCAAAGGTAGAGCCACGAGTGTCATTGGGGAGAGTTGATGTGGCTCGGGAAATGCCATTGGGTGGTGCTGCAAAGCAAGGTGCAGCTAGTACATTGTTGGGGGCGGCTACGGTGATTTGCCAAGCTCCATTATTTTCTGCAATGACCATTGCAATGCTGGGGATTCGGCCAGCTGCTGTGTTCAGACTAGCAGCTAGACTCTGTGAGAGTGGTGATGCATCGGCACTATCTGCGGAGATAGCAGATAAGGTGCAGTTTATGGACGCTTTGAGGGTGAAGTCAGCCACAGCTGCGCCATGGCAAGCGGCAGCTGCAAGGTTGCAGGAGCTGCCAGCTAGGCCAGCCATTGAGCGCAACATGGTGACTCCTGGGGTAGTCCTGGTGGACAATCAGGATGGAGTGTTTCAATTGGGTGGCCCAACCGGGAGGAGGTATAGGCCACTGCGGATCTTGTTGGACTCGGGAGCATAGCCATTGATGTTGGGGAGAGCAGCAATTGCAGGCTTGGGCCTTATAGAGGCGGATTTAGAACCTTGCCCTTTCCAAATTCAAACATCTTTGGGCGGTTCAGAGAAGGCACGAGGGATTACACGCCATGAGCTCTTCATTCGATTGCAGCCTGATCATCCTACAGATGGCTCTATCATGAGAGTTAAAGCCATTGTTATGGCCACGATATCTTACGATGTGCTTGTTGGTGGGGCTGTGCTATACCCGATGGGCTTTATTTTGGACTTTTGGGAAGAAACGACATCCTACAGGCCGGAATGGCAGTCAGGGGATGGTCGACGTGCACTGCTCCCAATACGGTTTATTGGGAATGTAGCGGTAGATCATAGGAACATGATGCCCACATTGGCTGCATTCTCAGGGGTGGTGGCTTGGGGTGGTGAGCTCTTGGAGGGCAATAGCCATGCAGATGATAGGCCACCACCTGATGAAGACAAACAATTGGCATACAAGGCTGATTTGCTTCCTCATGTGTCTGTTCATATTCCACTGTGGGGTACAGTTGGGAATTTGCATCGAGTAGCAGGCGAGTGTGTGCACCAAGCATGGCAGGAGGCCTATCCATTGGTGAGTGAGGGGAGTTCAGTGATATCACCCGGACCTCCTCAGTTAGCTCCTTTGGACACAATGCCCATAACCTGGCAACCACTTGACTCAGGGATTTGTTTGCTAGACATGTTTGGAGGCATGAGCATGGGCTTGCAGGAGTGTTGCAAGCAAGGATTAAAGTACGCAAGTACTTCTATGTGGAGAAGGGTGAGATAGCTCGGCGTATTTCCGTCACGTCGCCTTGCTCATACACCGGTATCCTGAGTTGTTGCCTCTCTCAGCAATTCAAGAGTATCAAAAGGCCTTGCCAGCAGACATTACCTTGCTGGGGGTGGATGATTTGGACCGGCATGGTGCCATTGACTTGGTGATAGCTGGATGGCCTTGCCAAGGACACTCTCCCGCAGGTCATGGGAATGGCTTGCATGATGCACGATCGCATTTGTTTTGGGAGATGTTGAGAGTGTTGCGTGACTTGCAGACGAGGCAAGTGCAACCTCTAGCCTATATCTTGGAGAATGTTCCTCTTACGGGGGACTCTCGGGCTAGGGTTATGGCCAGTGTGCATCAGGTGCGGTCTTGGATTGGATCGGCGGTGCTATTGGATGCAGCAGTGGTGGGATCACGAGTGCATCGACCTCGACTGTGGTGGACCAATCTTGCACCACCAGAGCTGCTCAAGAGAGCATACAATTCCATTCAACGGCCACCCAGTCTCACAGTTGAGGGCATTTTGGACCAAGGGAGGAACCACAGAGGGTGCGACATGATGACCGTCCACCTCTAGCAGTGGTAAATCGAGTGGGGCAGCCACGTGCAGCCTTGCCTACGCTCATGAGCTTTCCCTCGTCTCATGCTTTTTGAGAAAATGGTCTTGGGTTGATTTGGGACAGTGTGCTACAGCAATTGGTGGAGCCCAATGCGGATGAACGAGAGCAGGCGATGGGATTTGCCCGGGCACTACAGTTGTGCCGGCTCTGTCAGAGGCATCATGACGCCAGGTGTTGGGTCAGGCAATGGATCTCAATTGCTTGACATGGATCATTGGCTTATGCAGGGCTGAGCAATGGAGATTACAAGCATGGGTGGCTACTTCTGCACTTCCATTGGATATTGCACCATCTCTGCCAACTGGGACAGTGGAGGCAGTGAGTGGGGGTGAGCACAGGATCATGGGGTGCAAACACCCATGGCAGATGTGGGATGAGATGCGCAAAGAGAGAGTCATTGGATCTCTGAAGCAGCAGTATGAGGAGTGGGGAGAGCCAAATACTGAGGATCAGTTGGAGGCCAAAGTGGCCAATGTTTTTGAAGAGGTTGAGAATGTTTCTTCCCCAGAGGATGTTCTCAAGGTGGCTATGGCGGAGCAAGTGGAGGCTACGCCACGGTCAGGGTGGGCAGATAAAGCCCAAGAGGTTGCTATCTAGCAACCAAAGGATGCGTCTCCTACTTCCAAGCCTGGTATACCCAAGGTTGCAGTCACTGAGGACAACTGGGAACCAGATGTTGGACCTACAGTCACCGGAGGAGAGAGACGGAGGATCCAGCGATGTCTAAGGGCTTATAGAAATTGCTTTGCCTTCGGTTTGAAGGATTTGGGGAGTTTGAAGGGCCAAGAGATTCATATTGATTTGGCAAGTGACATGCCAATTTTTCGAAGGCCCTACAAGTATAGTGATATGGAGAGGTCTTTGATCCAGTCATGGACTATGGAGTTGTTCAAAGCTGGATTGGTGGAGTTGTCAGGCGGGGAGTATGCCTCGACAACGGTGATGCCAGTTAAGAAGGATATCTATGGCAATTGGACAGAAAGGAGGATGTGTGGGGAATATCGTCCTGTGAACCGTCAGACTAAGTCCGATAGATATGTCGTGCCAACTCCAGAGGAGATCTTTGATGCCATTGGGCATGCAAAGGTGTTTAGCACATTGGACTTGCGATCCGGTTACCACCAGTTGCCAATCAAAGAGGCTGACAAGCAAAAGACGACATTATGGGGGATTGACCAACATGGGAATGATTGCTTGTACCAATGGCGGTTTCTACCGTTTGGGTTGAAGAATGCTCCTGCAGAGTTTCAGAGGGTCATGGATATGATTCTTGCGGGGCTAGACTTCGCACGGTGCTACATTGATGACATCATCATCTTTAGTGCTACGATTGAGGAGCACGAGAGACACCTTCATATGGTGTTTGAGCGCTTGAGAGCGCATGGGTTGAAATTGCACCCTGGGAAGTGCAAGTTCTTCCACAACCAGATTGAGTATCTGGGCCACATGATATACCCTGGAGGATTGGGTATTCAAAAGACAAAGGTGGAGGCCATTCCACGCATTCCACGCCTCATCGATGTTAGCAGAGTTTGTGCTTTCATGGGGTTGGCAAACTACTATCGACGGTTTGTCAAGGGATTTAGCAGTATTGCAAAGGCTCTTACCAAGTTGACCAAGGTGGGTCAGGAGTGGCAGTAGGAGGAGGAGCAGGAGGAAGCCTTTGAGGAACTCAAGGCTCGATTGACTTCTGCGCCTATTCTGAGGCGGCCTATTCAGGGTCTTTCCAGCTACATACAGATTGGAGTATGCTGGGGATTGGAGCAGTGCTCACACAGGTGGATGATGAGGGAAGAGAGTTCATAGTAGCATATGCTAGCCGCTCGAACAATGATGCCGAGGCGAAGTATAGTTCCTATGAAGGGGAGTGTCTAGCTGTTGTATGGGCAGTGACACATTTTAGATGCTACCTCTATGGCAATCTCTTCACCCTTGTCACGGATCACCAACCATTGAAGTGGTTGATGGAGTCAGACAAGCTTTACAGGGAAGCTTGCACGGTGGGCACTTATGCTTCAAGAATACGACTTCCAGGTGGTGCATCGAGCTGGAATAGTCAACCGAGATGCGGATGGATTGAGTCGCAATCCATGCACAAGTGAGCTTGATGATACAAGAGCTCGTTGGCATGGTGAGACAGATGAGGAGATGGTGCCAGGATGGCACGCATTTGCCTTTTTATGCATTCTAGCAATGGGAGCTCAAGCTAGTCCATCCCATGCGATCGGTCATATAGATAGTGTGCATGACAATCCAGAGATCAGTGAGGAGCTTGGTGGTGCTAAGGATGTATATGAAGATGTAGCAGTGTTGGCCTACCTTTGTACTAGAGAGACAAAAGCCAGTGTGACTGCTAAGGAGAGAGATCGGATCCTACAACGAGCCAAGAGGTTCAAGTGGGAGGGGACTCACCTACTCCGAGTATGGGAGGATGGACAAGTGAGGATTGTGCCTCATCCAACACAATGAGCGCGATTGGTACGCCATGCCCATGAGGAGTTGAGACATTTTGGGGTGCGGCGCACTCATAGTTTGCTGCAATGACAGTATTGGTGGCGGGGCATGCACACGGATGTGCAACAATTAGTGGCAAGGTGCATGGTGTGTGATAGAGTGCGGGCTTCTTTCAATGCACCTACTCCACAATTGCATTCTTTACCCATTATGGGTTTGGGCTATCGTTGGAGTCTTGACTTTGCAGGCCCATTGCCACTAACGATTCGCCATAACAAATATGTGCTGGTGATGGTGGAACATTTCTCCAAATGGATTGAACTGGTGGCATTGCATGATAAGGCAAGTGAGGGGGCTGCGTATGCATTCTTAGATCGAGTGCTTAGCCAATTTGGTGCTCCAGCCGAGGTACTCACGGACCAGGGGAGAGAGTTATTGGGGGAGTTTCAGGCTTTGTGTGAGCAAGCCTTGATAGATCACTGCACTACTTTTCGGGATCATCCCGAGGCCGATGGCTTGGCCGAGAGGGTTGTGCAAACAGTCAAACGAGGCTTGCGCAAGTGAGGCTTGCGCAAGTATGGCTTGCAGAAGGGACACTTGGGAGATTGGGACCTTCAGCTACCTTGGTTGGCCATGGGTTACAGGTTTAGCAAGCAAGCATCACTTGCCTCGTTCTCGCCTTATTTCCTTCTCTTTGGCCGAGAGCCAGATTTGCCAGCATCTATTCGTAGGGAGACTGCAGTAGTCCTCAACCTTGATGATCTGGATGTGTGGACACAAGCATGTGCCCAACGGGCAGAGTTGTTCAAGAGAGTCATGCCTATGGCTTTTGAGAACCTTGCTATTGCCCAACACCGAGACACATTGAGGTACGCCACTATACGTGGAGGGAGATATCGGCCAGGTGTTCGGCGTTTCCATCCTGGGGACTATGTGTATCTGCAGCAGACAATGCCTACGCCCTTGGATGTCACAGCAGGTCGTGTGATTCTAAGGGTCCGGGAGATGTTGCCTTCAGGAGTGTTGATTATGGAGGGTCGAGATGGCATGGTATGGAAGGACCATGTGCGCAATTGTGCGCCATGTCACCTTCCACATGTGGATGGGAGGATAGATCCCAACCTTGCAGTGGTATCTGCAGGGTTGCGTTGCATGCATGTGGGCATGCTGGTGGTGCTGCGACCATGTTGGTGTGTGACAAATGCTCAAGGGGGTGGCACATGGGATGCTTGACACCACCACTTAAGGAGGTTCTTAGTGGAGAATGGTTGTGTCCACGATGCCTTGGATAGAGGTAGTGGGGCATGACAGTGACGAGGTTGACAAGTGATCCAAGGTCTAGCTAACGGGAGTTCGATGCCATGGACACCCAATTGAAGCCATGGATTGCAGGAAGGCGAGTAATGATGGGGCTACCTTTGCACCCGACCTCTTGATCTATTGACTATAGATAGTGGGACTTGGGTGATTGATGACCAAGCGATGATCTTATTGGGATGGATACTTGTCAGCTATCTGGTGTTAGAGGGACCTAATCACCGGCTAGGGGGGCGATTGTGGTATAGCTTTCTAGGATTGTGTGCTTAGATTGTGTGGTGGACAATGATGTAGTTGTGGCACGATGCTTAGGTGCACGGCAGCTGTCATGGTTTTAGTCATGGTTATCTAGAATTACCTACTTCTAGTTTAGGACATTTTAGATATTTATATTTATATTTTGTGTATTGGGACGTCATTGGGTCTCACATGCCAAGTGAGGTGTCGAGCCTCACTTGGGACATGGGGATAGGTTTTCCCCTTGTGAGGATGGAGGAGGCTCATCTTCTTGTAGTTGAGCCTCCATGAGCCTCTCCCACCTCCATAGCTCTAGGTATTGAGAGGGAGTGCGGTGAGGGCTTTGTAGGGTGGATTCCCTTAGCAAAGGTGCCCTTGGCTTGACTTAGTTTATGTGATTGAGTGGAGTGTTTCCATTGTGTGTTCACTTCTATTATCATTGTGGTATAGCTTTCTAGGATTGTGTGCTTAGATTGTGTGGTGGACAATGATGTATGTTGTGGCACGATGCTTAGGTGCACGACACGGACCAACCTCTTATGAAAACAAGCGCCCACACAAAGCTAACATGGCGCACATTCAGGCATACAGGTGTGGAGGGGATCCAAACACAAGAAAATGAAAACGGTAACTCCCCCACACCAAAAACAATGCACGGTGTCGCTCCTACAAGACACCTTAGCCCAAACCCGGACTGACTCTTGCCTCCACCTACGGAAAGGTTTTGGCCTATAGAGAGGGTGAAAGCCTACAAGGAAGAGAGACTAAAGCAATTCCTAATCCCAAGCATGATCTCATCCCACTACCTTTATCCCCACACTCTCTTACTTGCGTAATAAACAAGACTACCTTTCAAGGATCTCTCAAAAGAACTCTCTAAGAGCCCTCAAGACTCCACAAACTTGCCAAATATTGGCCTTCAAGGACCCCAAATAGTCCTCCAAATAGCCCTCCAAAGGCTCTTCAATGTGCCCTCCAAAAGCTCCTCCAAGGACCCCCCAAAGATCCTCCAAATGCAATACTCCTCCGGATACACCATATATGTCATACACTTTTAATGAAAACGTTTGGCAGGCAAAGTCTCTCCACTTGTATCCATACACTTTTCACAAAAAAGTATGCTAGGCAGTATGAGCCATACATTTATTACAAAAATGTATGGTGGGCGGAATGAGCCATACCCAGTTTTTGAAGTGGATGGAGACTAGGGTTTGTAGAGTATAGTAAGAAACACCATACACATTTTTGCTCCTGATCCATGCTTCTACCCCAAGTCTTAAGGAGTTTATGTGATGGTGAAAAACACCTTCTTCATGGTATCTTCCCCCCTAACATGCATGCAAGATTGCATTGTCTTATCTTGCAATGCATTCATCACAAATTGACAAGTTTCTCATGATCTCCTTGGAACTCATAGCAAGCTAATGTGCCCAATGACAGGCGCCAAGCCT
Organism: Takakia lepidozioides; assembly: GCA_030704615.1. Taxonomy (NCBI): domain Eukaryota; kingdom Viridiplantae; phylum Streptophyta; class Takakiopsida; order Takakiales; family Takakiaceae; genus Takakia; species Takakia lepidozioides. Next base: position 17,500,887 of record CM060734.1, on the reverse strand, counting down.
TGCTTCAATTTGACTTTTGTATGTCATCTTCCATGTGCTTTCCCTTGCATGGGCTAGTCACACACACTTCCACCTCTTGGCCTAGGTGTTGTCTTCATTCACAATAATGTGTATCCACACCTCTATTCAAGAGCTCATCTTCTCAAACTTGAAATCATAAGCCCTAAAGAGCATGCTCCACATAAGCATCGCTTGCTTGATCAACCATCCACCACAAAACTTAAGCAAGAAGGGAATGAATACATGAGCTTCACCTCCCCTTCCTTGTCTTGTCATATGCTAATGTATGGTTGAAGTTGCTACGCATGCCTTGAGCCACAATCTCCTTTCTTCATGAAGACCACCTCCAATGATCTCCCACATGTGCTCCAAGCTCTTCAATGCTCTAGGCTTGGTTTCACATCATCATGGATAGAATTTTCACCCACATGCTTGCCTTTGGGGTCATCTTGAGCTTCTTGATGCTCTCCAAGTGTTTGCTTTTGTTGTCTTCAAGCCCTAGCCTATGTAGCTCCTTAGCTTCTCTTCCACAACATGCACCCCCTCCTTTAGCAAGCCACCAAGCCTTGTCTCCTCTCAAACCTTGGTCATTCAAGCTTTTTTCACTTGCTAGCGCAAGAGCCACTCCTCTCAAGCTTCAAAGGGCAAAGCTTAAGCCAATTAAAACATGCTCCACACATGCACCACCTCATACACAAATGAATGAACTTGCTCATTTCACCTTATAGCTCTCCTCAAGCTTGAAGTTGGGAAACCACATTTGGAAAGCTTACTCCACACATGCGCCACTTGCTTGGTCAACCACTTGCTTCACCAAGAGCAATCCAAGAACTCATATAACTAGCAAAAGCACTCCCTTCTAGCGCCTTAGCTTGCTTGTTTGTCAACCAAATGAAACCCCACTTGGCTTCATTCACCATGGATAAAACAACCACTTCTTAGCTTCTCTTGAGCTAATGCTCCTCAAACTACCCTTGTTGTACTCCTTCTATGGTGTTTCCAACCCAAGCATGTGCTGCTCTTTGGCTTCTCTTTCACACCATGAACAACTAGAGCTTGCTCTTGAAACCCTAGTGTCTATCTTCTCCACACACAAGACACTTCTCTTATGATGCAAGAGCTCTTTTCCAAGCTCTCAAACCCTTGGTGCACAATAATGCTTCTACAAACCCTCAATGCATTATTTTCACCATAGAAGCCACTTCCTTGGCAAATGGTTGTCACAACACTTGAGATACAAGAGATGACGCTCCTTCTTCTCAAACTTTCAAACCTTTTGCTTCCACGCACACAAGACTTTCTTCCTTGCAATACTTGCAAAGCCTTGTAACTCAAGAGCTCTCTCCTTGAGCTCTCCACCTCCTTGATGCAATGCAAATACACTCTCCCTTGCCACACCTTGCAAGCACAAGAGCTCTCTCCTTGAGCTCTCCAACCCCTTGATAGAACTCACATGCACCCTTCCTTGAAAATACCTTGCAAGCACAAGAGCTCTCCTAGCTCTCTACCTCCTTACATACAAGTGCAATACTAACCCTTACACTTTGCACTCACAAGCATAAGGTCATCTTCTTGTAGTGATAATGAAAGTGAACACAATGGAAACACTCCACTCATGAATGAGCCCTCCTCAACCCTCACAAGGGAAAAACCCATCCCCATGTTCCAAGTGAGGCTTGACACCTCACTTGGCATATGAGACCAAATGAAGTCCCAATACACAAAATATAAATATAAATATCCAAAATGTCCTAATTAACTAGAAGTAGGTAATTCTAGTTAACCATGACTAGAACCATGATAGGGGAATCAGGTAAAACACATTAGGCTAGAATAATCGTGGTTGTGCGTGGTGCCAGGGGGTGGCGACAAGAGCAGCCTTTTTGGGAGGAGTGTGTACGTGACACCTTCGGAGGCGGGTGTTGTTACTTTCAACATACTATGGAGTGTTTTTATCGAGGAGGTTGTGGAGATAGGCCAGTAGCCATTGGAATCACTAGAGATGTAGGGAATTATGAGGGTGTTGAAAGGGCTATAATGAGAATTTATCGGATCGTGTGGAGTTGGTGCTTGGCTGTGAGTTGTTGACGTGCACTTGCCTGAATAAAGGATGTACGAGACCTTGGGAAGTAATTGTGTTCGTGTAATGTTGTAAGCTATGAGACGAGAAGAATACCAAACAGGCCCTTTGCTATAGGAAGAGGGCACATGCGGTGAGGGTTGTGGGGGGAATTCTTGTAAAAGATGGGTGATCAAAGAGCAAGGGTTCTTGCATGATTGTATATATGCGGCAGTGGTGGGGGATTGCATTGTGAATTGGGGTAGGGGGTTGGATGAGGTGATGGATGTGCCATTTGAGTGCGGGGAAGAGAATGATTGTAAGAGAGTAGGGGGAGGGGTGCACGGTGACTGTGGGAAGGTATGGTGCCTGGGGGAAATGTAGTGACAGATGGAAGTTCGTGGGTGTGGTTAGTGACTGTCATGGAGGAGCCAAGTTGCCTTTAGGGCAGACTGGCGTGTGAGTGTTGGGAGGGGAGGAGAGTGCTAGTGGGAGAGGGGAGCAATGGCCCCATGCAACCCACTGTCTGGAGTATCACTGATAAATGGGCGGGGGATGTAGCATAGTCAGTCATTTGAGGGATATTACCATATGTGGTTTCTTTGACAAGCAACATAATAATGACAAGGGGATGCTATTGTGTGAGCGGATCCCGCAAGCAGAAAATTTCGTGAGCAGAAATCTGCTCACGCTTGAGGACCTGCCTACCTATAACCGCGGACGTCTAGTCGACTTAGAAGACCTATTACTGCGCAGAGTGGCCAGTATCACAAGCTCGGATATGGATGCTGCTTGGATGAATGAGGGATGAATGTCAGATGAATGTTTGTATAACGAATGAGAAGTGGATGAATGACATAAATGAAAGGATAGATAGCTGTTTGTAGTGGTAGCTCCCAAAACCCCTTAGCTCCAAAATCCATGAAACCATGCTTGTCGTGCTTGAAAATCAATTATGTCGGGTGCAGTGTATATTGCAAACATTGAGTCCACATTGCTTTGTTGATTGAGAAGGACCACATGTCATTTTCCAAGTTATACAAGGTTGATAGAGAGGCTCACATCCAATCATAAAGAAGGCATACAGGTGAACTCGTGGTTTTTAAACAAACCCTTCAAAAGAATCGATTCATTCGGACAAAGAAGATCCACTGCTACAGGACGCACTGTTCAGAACGAAGGCAAAATTGTCCACAAAGACGCTAGCCCTGCTCTGCTGAAAACCATGTCTTTTGTGAAGCAAAGAAGGGGGAGATGCCAGCAGACTATACTCCGTAGCTGCAGCCTCCGCATAAGATGGCAAATGAAATTGTGCTGGAGGACTTGGGAAAAAATCCGGGTTGGCAAAGAACGGCAGAAACCGTGGCGTCATGGGACTCCTGCAACCACACAGTAATGAGTAAACTTCGTAAATACTCTGGAAGCTAAACTTCAGCAACAAAAAGAAACACCAAAAGGATGCGTCATGGGGTCTATGAGTTGCCACAAAAGAACATGCCAATACAGAGGGTTTTGAGCATTCCAGTGTGGAGTCACAGCAGGGGGAATGATATCAAGTACAGGCTGCCCATCCGGGATGTCAAGGATTACAAGGTCAGCGGCGTAGGGCTGTTGGACACCGTTCACCTAGCTTGGATTCTTGACAGTGTTAAAAATATATTTTGTTGGCCCGGAGGTCGTTTGGGGGCAAAAAACCCAAATCCGACCCCAGAGGGGTCGGATGGGGACCGACGGCAGGGGCGTCGCAGGAAGAAACCGACGGGAAATCAACCCCGCGGTATTAGCGACGCCAGGGGGGTCGGTTCCAATGACTTAGTCATTTTGGGATCCTCATTTTGCTGGGATTTCAGTATAGCGACCCCTGAATAGCAACCCTCTTGGCGTCGCTAATAAGTGGGGTCGCACGGTGCCGCGCGCGCCGGGCCGTGGGCGTCGTAAACCCCCCCTTTTTGCAATAGTGAGCCCTTCTGGGTCAAGTGACACCATAAGTTACGCTTGCTTCGGCAACGCATCCACTTTTTTTTTTCTTTTTTTTTTCCCCTTTCCTCCCCCAATTTTAAACATCTCACCCCCGCCAGAAAACACCCATCCTCAACTACTTCAAGGCACGACATATCACTAACCTCACCCAACTCACCACTGCCACCGGTACCAAGCTAATAACCCCCCGTGAATACACTCTGAAATACTCAAGAGCCACTACTAAGATTTGCCAGTTCCTCCTATACCTCTGTACCTTATTCTGCTACCCCTCTACCTCATGCACCCTAGATTGTGATCTCCCATGTCGGCTTTTCCCACACAGCCCACAAGACTTACTCCCTGAGTTCAGGTCAGACCCGGCCCCCTCTATCCTCCATAAGCTCAGGACCTCTCGCACAACAACACACCAAGACCCCATGTACCTAGACTCTCCCCTCAGTCTTCCAATGATACCGCTGTCCTGCCACCACCCGATAACCAACCACAGTCGCCGGGCCCTCCCCCACCTGGTCTCCATCACAAACATGCACCCACCCCCCATATACTCCTACCACACCACACTCTCACTACTCTATCCCACCACCCTCTCCCCCCACTAACCCCAACAACTCCAACGCCTTTGTCATTGAAGGTGGCTGGGAAAGCTGCTTTCACTTGGTCGATTATCTGCATAAGCAACCAGCTTCCTGACAAAAAGGGTTGTTGGGGGCATTGTTGATTTCGGGGAGTGCAAGGTGCAAAGTCGTTTTTAAGTGCTTCAGGTTTGTACAAAGCCAAGTAGTTGTTGCTACCTTGCACCTTGGTTCCACCATTTTGAGGTGGAAACTGGTGGAAAGTCGAATGGTGGTTCACAACCCAGCTTTCAACTCAGCACACTGCCCGAGTCCAAGTTTGTCACCATATATCTGACACTGCTCCTCCGTCCCGCCAATGGTTCTGATTGTTGAAAGATAAGTTCTTCCTTTAAGACCAAGTCCTCACAAGTCCTCCTGACTTGGTGCAGGATTGTGGCGATACAGGTCAAGGGAGCTCCAGCTCTACTTGTCTCATCATTGAACACTTCCAACTGATCACTTGCCTCTACTGTCATTTCGGCGTCAAGGGTACTTACTTCTGCACAGATGCTGGTCCTAGGAGTCTTAGTGCGAGATACCACATTCATTTAATTGGTGCAGGAATATGAGCTCTATCAGCTTCTGAACTCCAGACTTTCCTGATTATCCCTTTGTCTGGTGTATGGGATAAACCCGTTTGAAAACACCAACGATTAGCAAGGTGACCCGAACTGGGCAACAGAGAACTGGGACAACCCAGGTGCAGTTGGTGGCCTTGACCAGACCTCAAGGCCGTACTCATCCAACCGGTTAGAGTGGAAGATGGGAGCTGTGATGGTATTCATAGTATTCATGCAGCTGCCTTGGTGGGGACAGTGAATGCGAGACTGGCAGCTCAACTGGGCATTGAGATCGTAATTCAGTAGCAGGCTGATTGGAGTTAAAGAGGTTTGGTCATGCCGGTGTCCGAGCAGCCAGTGAATCTTGGGTCAGATTTTTGAAGGTATGTTGCATTGCAGTAGGCAGTGTTCCAGGGATTCTGAAACCCCAAGTGAGCAGCATGTGCAGAGCAGTGCACGGGTGAATTGAAGCCAACGCCCTACCTTTAGAATTCTATTTGCGATCTGCCAGAGAAAGACAGCCAGCTTTGCAGGATGTTTGATTGAGGGCAGCAGTGCATAGCGAGGCCAGTGATTTGAATGCCGCTGAAATCTGTCACGGAAATGACCTAATTAGGTTTGGCTGAGCATGTAACCAAGTGTCGGGCAATGGAGGCAACGGCCCTTGCTGGAGGATGCATATCCAAGATGCAGGGATGGTCTGGATGATGCTGGCATAACTTGCATTTCCTCTGGCTGCTCCTAAAATCTGGTTTATGTCCCCCTGGCACTATAGTGCTGAGCCCGATCAGATATTTCCGATCTGGTGCTTTCCGGGGTTGCATTGTAAGTGTTCCTGCTTTTGTTGGGAATATTGGTGCAAAGGATTAAGGCTCAGCATAGCTACGGATCTCGACTGGAGGAGAGCCAGTCACTGGGAACCAGGGAACAAGAAACCAGGGAACAGGGAACCAAGACAAGTATTGAAAATAGAGTTTTCCTTGTATTTGTTTTGTCTTATATTTTAAAAAAAAGAAAAGAAAAGAAAAAAAAGAAAAGAAAAAAAAGGTGTTATGTTTAAAGAGCCTGGTTGGTCATATCTTTGTCAAATGAGCTTCGTTTGACTCAGTTCTTGAGGGGATAGCTGCAGAAAGGGGATATCTACCTATCTAGACCTGGTTTTTGTTTTTGGGACTCTGCTAAAAATCTATGGAATTTTTAGAGTGTGAGTGTGCCATGAAAGATCCACAATTCTGTTTCTAGAACTTGTTCTGGTCTATATGAGAGACAAGTCTGTGGATGTTCTCCTTGTATGGCTGGGGGAAATGAGGACGTAATTGAAGGGCAGGTCTCGTCTCTTAGCCTGTGCACACAAGGGGACAGGATTTATGTTTCCCAAGGAACTCAGACTGATTTGAGTGGAGAACAGCTGGATGAGTTGATTGCATACTGGGAGTCAGGCATTAGCAGTAGATAACAAACTGCTGTAGTTGGCGTTGAGGGCCTCAATGTTGCTTTGGATAGTCCGAACTCTGTTGGAGCCAGCAGTTCTGCAGCTGTAGGTGAAATACCAAAGTGGGTGAAAGCTAGGCTTGGAACACAACCAAAGACAGCCCCAGGGATCAAGGTGTTCAGCCACAAGGCCGTGGTGTACTGGAGCAGAGGAGCAGGAGCTGCACAAGTTTGTGCAATCAAACATGGTTGCAGCCGGATACGCTCTGCACAAGGCAACCACGAGCGGGGGTTCATTAGCAATGACAAGTTTGTTTTGCTTGAAGGAGATGCAGTCATTCGCAATGAGGACACCCGCAACCGTCTCAAAGCTTTCGAGTTGAGAGACTATCAGACCCTACCTTTGTTTTCTTTAGTGTTCAATGAGCGGGAGATAGGGGAGTATTGCTTTGTCTCTACCTAGCAGAAAGAGGAGGAGGGTTGGTTAGAGCGAGCTACTGTAGCTTGGGACAAGGTTAGTGGCAGGTTTCTGGACATAGATATACCTCCTACACCTTACCATCATGCAGAGCAAGGCACTTTGAGAGAAGTCTGGCAGTTGATAGCATAGATCAGGATTAGATCTTGCTTGGGCGGGCTTCTATTCTTCCCCTCCATCTCTGTACTATTTTCATTACCTTGTACTCGTAGTTGCCAAAGCCTCTCTTGGTGGAGGCCAGTCAATCCGGGGTTTTGGGCTGGGATATTCTGCAGGTCAGCACTGCAGATGGATTTTGGTGTGGGGGTGTTGATGTTTTGATTTCTTGTGTTTGGATCCCCCCCAACACCTGCATGCTTGACTGTGCGCCATGTTGGTTTTGTGTGGGCGCTTGCTTTCATAGGGATTAGGCCGGATTTGATCACCGGTCAATCCTAGAGTATGTTGTCGGTGGTGAGGCTGGAGTGATGACCAGCAAGACCACCAGTGTTTCTTCTATGGTGAGACTGGGTTGATGACCAGCCAACCATAGGAGTTCTTGCGGTGGATGCAGGTGCAGGTGCCCTGAGCCACTGGGATATGACCCTTAAACTGCAACAGATGCCTACCCGTGTCACTATTAGAATTAGTAATAGAGCCTTATAGTGTCACGTGGGGGAGGTACACATTGTGAGTGTCATCACGGAGTTACCCAGGGGTTCTGAGGGGAGTACGGCTACATGCAGTAGCAGTGAGAGTAGGTTCACCAGACGAGGTGTTCGTTTCAGACCACCTTCACCTCCACCCTCAACTAGTGCAGAGTCAGACACAGACTCGGAGGCTTCATCAACAGGTGTGCAGTTTCATTTGCCATTGTTATGGGACGACATGGAGGAGATATATGGAGCTACCAAGGGGCCTCGTAGGTACTCTGGAGCTGTGGGCACAATCGAGTTGGATGACTTTATCCAGGAGTTTGACAGCTGGTGTGATTTGCAGCAGATGCGCAATCCACAGCTATTCACCCCATTCATGGCGTGGAAAGGACTGTTCCAGCATTTGGAAGGACCGCCTATGGACGATTACCATGAGTTCAGGCGAGGACATGAAGCAGAGATTGAGGAGTGGAGGATGTATTGGTCACCTGACTACGTCTCCATTACTCGAGGCACGACGCGACCAGTAGCTGCATCAGTACCAATATCTTCCACTGCCAGCACTAGTAGTGGAGCAAGTAGTGCCGGTACTTCTGCAGGTGGTACCAGTTCAAAAGGTGCTACTACTCCTCCTGCCACAACTACAACACATGTGCCTAGATTCAACCCGGTGGTGGAGTTCTTCCAGGAGTTGCGGAGGAACTACCAAGGTGTACGGACAGAGAAGCTGCGAAGTTTGCAAGACTTCCAGCGCAAACCCAGTGAGAGCCTGCGAGAGGCGTACACTCGTATGAGGCGCTTGATAAGTGTGACCCAAGGGGTTACTGAAGCTCAGGCAATCCAGTTTTGGTATGGAATTATGGACAAGGAGCTCAAGAGAAGGGTGCGAGATGCAACCCTGTTACAAGCAGCCCAACCCACATTAGCAGATGTGTATTTCTGCTGGCTGAGCAGATTGAGCTCAACATGGTGGAGGAGCGAGTTGTTACCATTGGATTTGGCAAGGACATGCTTGCACGAGGCGCAGCTGCCAGCCCACAGGCACAAGGGACTGCTCAACAGCGTGGTCAGGGGGGCAAGGTTTCCCAACCCAAGTTCCATGGAGCTTACAGGGGACCTCAGGTGCAGAGGCCCGTGGCATCTTTTGCAGGCCAACAACAACCAGGGGTGATATGTTGGACATGTGGAGGACCCCATGTCAAAAGAGATTGCCCAGAGAGTGGCAGAAGGCCGGCACAAGTACAGCCTGCACAGTTGTAGTGTGGGCATTGTGGCAAGTATGGGCATGGAGATGCCCAGTGTTATGACTTGCATCCTGAGTTGCGCCCAGGCCAGTTCCAAGGGAACAATGGTGGCCGGGGGCGAGGTGGACCAGCCCAGAGAGGACGAGGTGGTCGGGCACGAGGTGCAGGTCAAGGGCAAGCTCAACATGGCCAAGGACGCGGAGGTCAGGGTGTTGACCAAGGCATGGCCAACCGGCTTCAGCAGCTAGAGCAGAGGCTCGCTGCCATGGCTACAGCTCAAGTGTGCGGGTAAGGCGTTATCTGTATGTGGAGAGGGATAAGACTGCACGACGCGTCTCACTGCGCCATGTTGCTCAGTTGGTACAGCAGTACCCTACTTTGTTGCCAGTGTCTGCAGTTCGTGGATACCAACAAGCCTTGCCAGCAGACATTTCGTTGCTGGGGGCGCAGGATTTGGAGCAGGTTGGCTCCATTGATCTGATAGTGGTAGGTTGGCCCTGCCAAGGGCATTCATCAGCCGGGCATGGCAATGGATTGTGAGACTCGAGGACGGGTCTGTTTTGGGAGATGGTGCGGATTTTGCGCCACTTGCAGCTTCATCAAGCTGTATCGCCAGCATACATCTTAGAGAATGTGCCACTGATGGGCGATTCTCGGGCCAGGGTGATGGCCAGTGTGCATCAAGTCCGGTCGTGGCTTGGGTCAGCAGTGCTGCTGGATGCAGCTGCAGTGGGATCACGGGCTCATCGTCCACGGCTTTGGTGGACTAACTTGATGCCACCCGCACTACTCAAGCGTGCATTTGATGGGGTGCAGCGGCCAGCACACCTCACCGTGGATGGCATTTTGGACACAAGAAGGCAGTCTCAACGTGTGAGACAAGATGACCATTCGCCTTTGGCAGTGGTCAACAGGGTGGCTCAACCACGAGCAGCATTACCTACACTGCTCAGCTTCCCAGGATCCCATGCTTTTCGGGATGGTGGACCTGGTCTCTTGTGGGATAGCCAGTTGCAACAGTTAGTGGAGCCTAATGCCGACGAGCGAGAGCGGGCTATGGGATTTTCCACTCGGACCACGGCAGTGCCTTCTCTTTCTGAGGCATCACGTCGTCAGGTGTTGGGGCAAGCAATGGATCTCAATTGCTTGACCTGGATTATCAGCTTGGCTATGGCTGAGCAACATAGAGTGCGGAATGCACTTCCCTTGATGGTCTCTCTGCCTACCGAGACGGTACAGGCACCGAGTGGGGGCGAGCCGGTGAGGACCACGGGTGTAGACATCCATGGCACACGTGGGAGGTGCTCGAGGTTCCAACGACGCAATGGCGTGAGCGTTGCACGTGAGCGCGCGAGCGTACGCTCACGCAGGAGTGACGTGGCGTGAGCGTACGCTCACGCCAGCTGACGTGGCGTGAGCCTGCACACATGCTGACGTGGCGTGAGCGTCATGTCAGCATGCTGATGTGGCGGTAAATGATGACGTGGCACTGCCCGTCAACTGCCACGTCAGCATTAACATGCGCCGCCTATAACCGTGGATGGTCCTATGACCGTGGAATTAATGCAGGGAATCTTGCCTAAATAGAATCAAGACGAGCGTTGAGGCCTACAATTGCAGCATCCAACATTGTGCAATTACAAATGTTTGTTTCACTTTTACAATTACGAAGACGACAAAATATCCTCACAAAGTGTGCGCCATAAAGGCTGCCACGAGAAGACTTCCTCCCTCCTCAAATAACAATGAGAGTTATGATCATCTTCAAAAGATGATTGTAGTGCATAGCGACAGCAAGACATGTAGACTTCGAACGGTGCAATGACAAATGTGCACTACCTAAAAGTTGTCACTCAGACCTCACTCCGTATAGTTGGAGGCCATATCATTGCACAGCCGACGAATTGATGTGAATTACACATTTCAAATCATGGTCATCCACATACCACATTACATAGTTCATGCTACCCATGTGTTGTATCCCGCTGCAAAAGAGTATCGACCTCGTTGAAACTCATAGTGGCCTGGTGAATGAAGTTGTCACGTTTGGGATCGCAAACCATCCTCCTCAAAAATATGAAATACAAATGTTTGCAGGGTATGAATTTACCTCTCTTGCCCAAACTGGTTGATAGCATATTCACAAAATCAGGACATGTGCAATTGGGGAAATTGGAAACCGTGATGTCGTAGGTCCTGTCATGAACAGCAGATGTGGAAGTGATGATTGTGAATACCCGACCATATCCTGGATCGGGTACTTCCGTGGTGCTTCCAACACGAGCTTGGAGCATTCTTGCGGACTCCACTTTGCCAAAGTGTTCAGCGGTTGGAGGGAAACGCCGAACGAGCTTTCCATCTCGTTTGGTTGGCCACAAGTCAGGATTTGCCGGGGGACCCGGGAGGACGCAGGAGTAGTAGCACATGCATGGAGTTGGGGTTGTCTCGCAAGGGAAAAACCTGCCTCCTCCAGCATTTCAATCTCCTGAAAGCTGAGATGTGTTCCCACCTTCACGGGCCAAACGGTTGGAGGAGATGGCTTCATCACTACGGAAGGACGCACAGTTCCATGCACACATCTGGCACAATCATCTGCGCAGAACCAGAACTTGTGGTTCTTGGCTTCTGGTTGACCGTATGGACGCATCAAGCCCGTGAAAGTCGGAGCAGGAGTTCGGGCACCACCTCTGGATATAGATGAAGTGCACTTCTCGAAATTAGTTGCCCTGATCGCTGTACATTTCACACGAGACCCGACACTTGTGCGTTCTATGTGCCAAACGTGGTCGGGGCATGCGGACTCAAGCACATCAAGGGGGTTGTTTCTCTCCTGCACCATTTCAGTGGCACGGTTTGATGCTGGAGCTTGCCGTCGTGTTGGAGGTTCCTCCACAATGGAGGTTCCGGACACGGAGCTGTCATGCAGGGGAACACGAGGCTTCGAGAAGTTATCACGGTCTGCCCTGTGGGAATCTGAATCCGAACCAGGTGGAGTGTTCAATTTCCTCTTACAGGAGCCGAATCTCTCCTCCCCTTCAAGATGTGGAACTCTAGAAACAAGTGGCGTTCCCTGGGCATACATGCTCACCGCCCGTGCTATCTTGATTGGATCCCCAGATCTGTTTGCAGCACGCAACATCAACTCCGATTTGTCCGGACCCTTGCCACCAACCCCACATCGTAAGAAATCACGGTATCGGGTTTGTTGTTGCAAGGCACGTATCAAATCATCTGTTGTTGCCACATACAAATCCCGACCTCTTTTCCCAAACTGCTGCAACCATGCATTGTGCACAGTTTCTGCCAAATTGCAAGATGGCATGTCTGCCATTTCCTCAATGGACATGTTCTGCAAAGAGGATAACCACACTTCAGAACAGTGCACAGGAAACAACATAAAGAAAGCAACAAAAATATGGAAAGCAAATGTATGAATAAAGCATGAAATAGAAGCCTCGTACCATTGTCATGGCTGCTCCCCACTGTCTATACCGGAAGTGCCAAAACGCCAGCCAATCTTCCAATGCTCTCATACTCTCAAGTGATGCAGCTCCAGAAGAGAACCACCAGGCACGAATTGTCTGGAACAAAGTGTCCGCCTCCTTCATTGTTCTAGCATCTTTGTACTCTTTGCACAATTTACGGTGCTGAGTCTGCATCTCTGGTTTGATGTCCGACTTTGTATGTTTTTCCAGAGATTGTGTCCAATGGAATAGACATGTACGCTCTCTTCCTGGCATAGGCACTTTTGGGTCGCCCGATCCGAAGACAATACGAATAGCATTGAAATTTGCTTGAGCACTATCCGCCATGAAACCTGCAAAATTTGGAGATGGCAGCCCATGGCAGCCCATGACACGTATCAGGGAATTCCACATGAGCTTCTGGGATTCCGTATCCTCGGATTGCATGTCACAAACTGCAATTGTCATAACTCGTTGGTACACTGGATCGTAGACATGACAAGCCATTGTCGTCCAATCCTTCACTCGTTTCACATGATCAAACATAAGAAAACAGTTCTGCAAGTCCCCAGTCTTCTGCATCCGCTTCACGAGGCTAACCCCACTGCCCTCCCCAACAGTCGACATTTTGAAAAGAAAACTTTGATGGCACCTTGACCTGGGAATACATTGTCCTGGATGTAATCGTACTTGCTCAGTCGTTTCAATTCCAAAATATTGTCTATGTAGCCTCTGATCCCAGAGCCCATTCTCAATGCATTGATCTGATGCCGAATGTTAGGTGAACTTAAAGTGGAGAAATGATCCATGACCAGGTCCAATGCTGCACCGTCAAGTTTAGTCCCCACAGAATCTCCTTCACTCAAAATATGGCTTTCCAAGAAGGACTTGCTTGCGCCAAGAGCAATTGCAGATGTTGTTGCGGATGGGTTTCTCCCGAACTCCTGTTTGATCAACCTCGATACTGTCTCAACACTCTCCCTGTAATCCCCCTTCGAGACAGGATGGTTATGGAATCCAAAATGCACACAAGCTCTCGTCATTGTATTCAAACGGTGGACAACATAGTACATTCTTGCTCCGCAGAGCGCCAAGCAGGATGGCACAAGTTTGCAGAATTTGCAGACGAAAGTGTTTGCCGGTGGAGGGGCAGTCCCAGGCTGAAATGGATTCTCTGCCAGACCCTCCCATTCGCTTTGATTATGAACTCCAGACTGAAGAAAGTGTCTGCAATTCAAATTATCACACCTAAGGTGTCCATTGCAAACTGTCCTCCTGAAAACAAGCTTGTCATCATTCTGAATATTGGATGTTTTTGTTCTGCACCACGGGTGCCCGTCGTGTTTCTTGTCCATTCCATGCATCATGATTGTTACACCTCCAACTCGCGGAGGAGGAGGCAGCTCGAATAGGATATCGCCATCAAAAGTCTCCGGCAAGAACTTCACAGGCACCTGCTTCAAAGATTCCCAATCAATTCCCCGCAACTCGCTTTTGAATCCAGCCATTCCTCCCATCGCCCGCAATTTTGGAATGACACTACAAATCTCTTCTTCATCAGCTTCTGCAACCACAGTAGGAAGGACTGGATTTGGAATTTCACTTATGTCATCATCGGAAGAATCCGAAAGCTCAACGATTGGAGTGGAGGACGTCTGTTCTTTTTTCACCACCACCTCCCTCTTGTCTTCAACGACCGAAGCAGCAGTCCCGGGCGTCACATATGACCCAAGGGACTTTCGCCGAGGCTCTCCAAGTACTCTGTATCGACCAGGACGCACTCTCCACTGGCTGATATGAGCCGTCTCATCACGGTTTTGGAAAGAATATTTCACCAACTTCCCTTTCAGATCGTAAACCTCTTTCTCCAAAAAGATGGAGCCATTCTGCAGCTGAAAACGGGTAGCCAAGACATGTTCCAGAACAATTGCAAATCCATTGTCAAGGACTTCCTGGGAGAACGGCAAAGAATACCAAGTGCCTGCAGCTCTTCCTGTTTCGCACTTCTTGATAATATTGGGTGGTAGTACTGTCCGAAAATCATCCAGCTTCATCAGATCAATCCTCTGAATTCGGAATAGTGTGTGAACCAAGCTTGTTGTCACATGCGATTTCTCTGTCGATCTGCAAAAACATTGAAAACATTGCATTCCTTAACACTGTTTTTTGAGGATCAACAAGACACTACAGAGGGAATCAAATCTCCTGGATGACTTACTTGTTCACGTCGTGCATAGCTGTAAGAAGCCTAGCGATGTCGTTTCCTGGATCCAAAACCATTGCCTCCAAAGCAACATGCTTGTCTTTGTCTTTCGAATGGTGTTTCTGAATGTATCCCATCCATGCCAGCAATCGGTGGTTGCCGTCCCAGACGTAGAACATGTGGTTGCAAAATTGCTGGGTGTTCTTTCCCATCATGAGGCCCAGCTCGAACTCCTCATTGGCATCTTTCCAGCACTCATCCCAGTTATCACTGATCTCTGGAGAAACTAATGTGCTTTTCCCATTTATATCCGTCAGGGACACATAAAAAACTTGTGCACCAAGTCTATATCCATGCACAAAATCACTCTCCAATTTTGTTATGTCATGGGAAAGAGGTGGACGCACAACAGGCATTGATATCATCCGGCACAGAGGTATGTCCAGACGCCCTCCAAATACGAGCATGTCCCTTATAACCTCCTGAGAGTTTACCTTCTGGAATGACATGAGTTCTTTCACCTTGTCAAGGTAGTGCACTTCGGATTCATCTGCTTCATCTGTATTCTCTGAGCTTTTTGCGGACTCGTCCCCATCTCCAGATCCTTTCCCCTCTGATCCTGTAGGCTTCGACCTCACAGTTTTCTGCACGATGCCATTCAGTTCTGACTAAGTCATTTGCAAATAGTGAATGGCGGTAACGACAATCACTCTGTATCAAGGAAACTCACCATGAATGGTGTGAAAGAATTCAGCACAATCTACAGATGCAAAGCCGAGACTGCCGTATTCAAAACAAAAGTGAGAGCGATAGCGAACGGCGTTAACGACAATCACAAAAGATAACAACCTGCCGGATCGGTGTTGTGAAATGACATATATGTGCAACTGATTGGCGGCAACGACATTCAGTATAGTTTAGGGAGAATAGTAAGTGCAGACTCTCTCTTCAAACACATAGGTACATAAATCTCATGAGCAGAATCGAATGGCGTTAACGACGCTCGCGATTCAGTAGTTCCTGCTAAAGAATGGAAGAGGAAGGACTCCTTGAAAGGCAATCACATAGACTATATGATAAAACTTACTGGCACCTTATTAGGTTTTGAACTTTGATCCCCTTCTGCAGCTTTCCTCTTCCCTCTCACATCTGCTGGAGTTTCTGTCTGCGCAAGGGTTTCTTGACCTTCGTCAGGTTCGGCGTTCCGCGTGCTTCCACCTTCTTCAGTGTCCCTGCGATTCATCTCTGCCTCCACAGGCTGGCGCACTCTTATCGCCGGCTGTGTCGCAGCCGCTGCCTCAGTCTCCGTCTGCTCTTGTGAATCAGTCTCCGCGTTCACCTGCTGCCTTGGCCCTGTGTTCTCCAACAAACGACGCCTCGTCATTTGCTCTCTTGCTCTGCGTCTCTCTCTAAGGGAAGTAAAATAAAGAGACTTTCTTCTCTTTCGTATTCTAGAAGGAACCCTCTCCAGCTTGACTACCACTCTCCCTCTAAGCGCGAAAAGTAGAAAAACGCAGTGACTCCCGATTTCTTGCGGGATAACCTGTGTTCTTGCGTGTCTCTAGAAGCATCGGATTCCCTCCCGCGTGACCGTTACACATAGTCGTTTCGATATTAGTGCACATGCCAGCAATTGGTGTACAGCTGTTCGTATTCAGTTATGGATGTCTGACGTGTGCCGCCCAAAACAAAACGGCGTGTTCTAAATTATAACTGGTTCAATATTTAAAAAGAACAGCGAATCCCAGAAATTGATGCGCAGTCTTAAACAAATAAATATAAATGAACGAGAGTTTGATGACAAATTTTGGAATATCATACACGGTCATCCTTGTTATCCAAACCCCACATTCGTTGCACATTTGGAACTTTCCAGGTGCGCATGATCATTGGTAGTAGTATATAGATACATTTACTTAATCTGCAATCCCATTCTCGGATCCTGTGGCATGCTTCCAGGAAGTCGGCTTTGTTATTGGGTTTATTGATGAGGTTCTGATTAACGGTTTAACAGTTGCCGACACTGCCCCTATGGATTCTCTGACCACTGGTCCCACAAGAAAAGTAATTAAAATGGACGGCTGCATATCTGGAATGAATAACAGAATATGCACAGTCGTTATCTGAGCTTCCTCCGCCATATGCTCTGCTCATTCTTCAACTGTGTTCTGGAGACAGCAGTTAACCGATTTACACTAGATCTGCGATAGCAAGGTACAAACATAGTCGAGGAAGGAAGATGGCTTCCTCTGAAGCGGAGTTCTTCTCAGACGACAATCTGGAGTACATGTATGCGGTAAGCCCGAGTCTGTAATCTGTTTACTTTTCGAATACATGTTTAGAGTCCCTTCGGAGCTAATCACTACTTGAATGAATGCAGCAAGAACTGGCAGAGGCAGCTGAGAAGGGAAAATCCGAATATTACCGCACTACACCAGAGGAACTAAGGACATCAAAGGGTGTGGAAGCTGCAATAAAGAAGGAGTTTGAGATGCGAAGAACCAAATTGATGTCAGCCTTCGGAAAGCAGCTTTAGAATAGTAGATCCTGGACTTGGTCCTGAGTTTCCCTTCAGCAGATCAAAACACACTATGACAAGCTGTGCATCCGGAGATGCAGCAAGAGAAATTGCACGGCTGGCCATATCGATGTGGCGACCCACAAACAAAAATAGGTGGCTGGAGATATGGAACTCAGATCAAACAGTAAAGGACTTGAATCAGTTCCCAAAGAGCACCAACAGCCTGGCACAAAGATGGAAGGAATCAGTGATTGGGTGTTTGATAACTGGCTCCCAAGGCTACATTTTGGAGTCAGGTGTTATTCGAACATGCTGTTTCTTATCTTCAAGTATGTGATGTGTTTCTTTTTGCAATTCTTGACAAATATTCTATTGCAGCTCGAAAAGCGCGCCGTCATTGTGCGGATCAGACTTGAAGGACCTGACATTGCGATTGTTTCCCCTCCCCAAATGTCATTGGAGGCATACATAAGGAAGTGGAGAGGTCTCACCTGGAGATACTGTTTTTTTCCGGGAGTTCTCCAAAGATGGTAACATTTTACGGTCCAACGACTTTGACAGTCAGGTGAGGAGAGTGGGCATGATGCGAGTGTGTACAGGTGAAATGTCATACTTGAAACTCTACTGTTTTTTTGGGAAAAATTGTGGCTTCATATGGATTGCAATCTTAGATCCAGATTGAATGTCGTTGACGACATTCACTTCTTTGTCTGAGTCATTCTTAAGCGAATATTGAATCACCTGGTTAGGATCTAAGGGTGCAATTATATTGTCCCTGATTAGAATTGATAATGTCCTTGAATGGCGTTGACGACATTCACATACGGAGTGTTGTGCGGTCCTCAAGGTTATTTTTAAATTTTTGTCTTCCATAGAGGATACAATGAGGGTTGATCACTTCATTTTGCTGAAGTGTCAATGCAGACATTCAGTGTTGCATTGTTTTTTCTCTTGCGATGAATATGGAGGCTTCATAAGCTCTCGTTAAGAAATCCAAAGTGAATGTCGTTAACGACATTACAGCTGTGTGTCTGTATTATTAAAAACGACAAATTCAAATTCATGGATTGGGGAGCTAAAGTAATGGTTTCTTTTTTGTTTTGTGAATGGCAGTTGACGCCATTCACATACAGTGTGTTGTGAGGTCCTCAGTGATGGTTCGGTATGAATGTGCATTGAGTTTCCTGGATGGTTCCTTACTCAATTTTTATTATTCCATCCTGTGATTTTGCTTCATTTCGTTTAGTAATAATTTGGCTTCATTCTTGAATGTCGTTGACGACATTCACTTCTATGTCTGTTGTCATCTTAATCGCTTGTTTGCATTCACCTGGATTAGGATGTTATTTACAGTGTCATGCAATGGAATGTCTGAATGGCGTTGACGACCTCATATCTGGAGCAGTAGTGTGGTCTGAAAGGTCCTTGGAGCAGTTGTCAGAGAGCCATTTCAATCCATTTTATTCTTTCTGTTTTATTCTTTCTGTTCTACTTGCATCTTACTCACTGAGCGCTTTTGTGGGTTGGGATTCATCTCCTTTTTCAGGTACACGAAATATGTGCTTATGGAAGGAAATCACCTGAGCGGAATTCCCGACTATCTTGACATGTGGTCGGACCCTGCAAACGATCCAACCATGTATACTGCAGGGATATTGAAGGACTGGAGTCCTTTCTCACTTCAGAGACTGTGGGTGGTACCTTGACTGCCCACCTGAGCACACGACCTTTCAAGAACAGCATATGAAATACTTGAACAATAACGCTGAGATGCTGGCGCCTTTGACTGACGAAGAGTATCAACGAAACATAGCAACCTTGGCTGCCAAGGAGCCTGATGCTCAGGGAATGCCGCAGAAGGGAAAGAAGGCGGGCCGCAAACCAAAAGACAAGGCTGTTGATGTCATAGCCATCTCACCAGCAAAGCCAAAGGACAAAGACAAGTCCAAAGAGAAGGAAAAGGACAAGGGGAAGGAGAATGAAAATGAGATGGAGAGTGGGCAGGACTTTACTGCTGGAAAGATATACCCGCACTCTTCAGTGCGTGTTCGATGCCAAGCCACACCCTTCCCGTTCTGATTCAGCAGGAGAGATGAAAATTGTTAATGAGGGTTGGCTTTCGATGATGCAGAGTCGAAAGAGAGGATACACTGGGGTGCCATCCCCTACCTGGGACAATATAATCTCATTCCTCAATCTGGTGAGAATTCCATTTTCTTTCCTTTTTCTCTGAATGTTTCGTTGGCAGTATTTCAGTCTCGTTCTTTGAAAACATTCTTGCCATCGTTCTTATAAAAAAATATCTGTTGCAGGTGAGCACAGGTCCCACCTTCGTGTGCGGTGTGCAGAAAACTTATGCGGCCGACATTGTCATTCTCGACATCCCGGATGGCCAGGCTGTGCCAGAAGTTCTTCCAAAGGGCAAGACGCCAGGGTGAAACAAATTCGAGGACAACTACTGGAGTTGGGTATTCGGGTTCTGTAACAATTTCCTCTCTGATGCAGGGACACTTCTGCTTTTTTAGTCATGTGACAATGATAGTCGTCGGGCATTGGCATCATACCTCAAGTCTTCAGGGTTTGAAGTTTTGCGCACATGGAATTGTGTGAACAGCCTCTACCTTGTGAAAGGCGGTTTCCCTGGTCAGCTGGTATGCCGTCTGCCTTCTGCTTATGCTTTGATCATGAGTTTCAATTTTCTCTGCAGCTCCACTCTAGTAGAATGTTTTATGATCGACACCGATCATCAACGATTCATGGTTTTTTGGTGTCAGAGTTCTGAATAGCCGATGTACACACTTCCACTTTAGATTGTGTTTACCACACTAACCTGCTATCTTTGCCAGACGAGGATGTTCGAGGCGATCTGCCTGCGGAGGAATCGCACATCAAAGACACCATCCTCCATCCGCAGCTTTGAGATTTCTGACCAGGGTTGTTTCGTCAACCCCCCTATGAGCCCCATGTCGATGACATTTTGTACAACTTCATGCAGTCCAGTCAGACTCTGAAGAGACCAGATGGCACTCCCTGGAGAGGTGCAAAGGAAAAGTCACCAGCATTCATGCAAATACTGCTGGAGTCATGCAGCCACCGCTCTGCACGGGTTGTCGATCTTTCTGTGTCCACAGGTTCATTTTCTCCCTTCCGAATTGGTTTCCTTTCAACAGTTTCATCTGCTTAAATCCCCCTCCTCCAAACTATTTATGTTCTCCTGTCTGGTGCAGGAGCAACTTACCACGCATGCAAGGCAGGCGAAGAAGCCTTTTTGTATGGAGGGTGATTCTGACCTCTACAACACAGTGCTCCTCCCCTTTTTGTCTGGCTCCACTTCAGGCACACAGACTAATCGGATTCATATTCGAAATGATGACGATCCCGAAGATAAGCAGGTCGACAACGACTTTTCATGTGAGTAAGTGCTAAACCCTCTTTGGGAGTCATACTCAATTTTCTCGATAACATCAAAGTTACAGTAATAACTTTTTCAGGCTGTCTTTCAGGAAAGCCAGCGGTGGATCTTCAGGAGATACAGTCATTTCTGGCGAGTCTATTTTCGACAGCCCCTTTCCAATTTTCTGCTCCCCTGTTTATGCCGAAGCAATGGCACTTCACGCGTCCGAGTCCCTATCCCCTGACTTTTTTAGTGGCCAGCCGTAGGTGTATCCGCGTGGATCCGGTGTTCTAAAATACTTAGACTTAGATGCAGAGAAGAGGGGATACATTGTACTGACTCTGAGTCAGACTGAACTGTATTCTTTTTAATATTCATTTTCATATTATCTGGGAACGTTGAATCCCCTTACTCTACCGTAGTTGTTCCTTTAGAACAAATAATAATCACAGAATCAACTTTCGTTTAAATTGCTATATGTATGAATCCATCTCACAAACCTTCCCGACTCTTCTCATATCCATTGTGCATTCATCTACACTGTATTCATGCGTGCTCCATTCATGAAAGCTTCCTTTGTACAACATCCATTGTACATTCATCCTCTGTACTCTTTAATCCACCCCACAAACCTTCCACACTCATTTCATATACTTTGTGCATTCGTCAAAAATTTGTCATGCATCTTCCTGTCATGAATTTTTGTCATTGCTCAACATCCATTATACATTCATCCATTTTACTCTTATCCATCCGTCATTCATCCATCTACATAGATTTTTCAAACTCATCCATCTGTTTATCATCCAACTGTACATTCATCCATCATTTATTCAATGCCTTTTATTATGTCGTCCAGCTTGTTTCCGCGCGTAAAGGGTGGCCAATCCGCGGGAATACACTCTCCACTTCTTTCTGGGTGCGTGGTGACTCGGCCTCCACGTGTGATGACGTGGACTGAGACCCGTGACGTG
Source organism: Takakia lepidozioides (assembly GCA_030704615.1). Taxonomy (NCBI): domain Eukaryota; kingdom Viridiplantae; phylum Streptophyta; class Takakiopsida; order Takakiales; family Takakiaceae; genus Takakia; species Takakia lepidozioides. The sequence goes on along the minus strand of CM060734.1, from coordinate 17,479,327 downwards.
GCATTTGCGCAAGGTGACGTGGCGGGAGCGCAGTCGCGCTCAGCGCTCACGTGACCAGGCTCACGCCGGGCATCCTGTCGAGCTCAGTGGGGGTTTGGCAGCCAAAGGCAGCTGTGATGGATGAAGTTGGGATTCTTCTCGTGATGAAGGAGGGTTCTCAATGATGAAGATTATGGGGCAGGTATGAGGCCTTGTCATTGACTGAGCAGAAGGGGGTACTGCTCAAGAGGTTGCCCATAGCAACCACGTGACGCGTCCTCTAGCTCTAAGCCTACTGGACTTAAGGTTTGCAGTTACGGAGGACAATTGGAGCCTGACATTGGACCCATTGTCACCCGTAGCGAGAGACACGTATACGGCGTTGCTCCTGAGGGCTTATAGGAATTGCTTTGCCTCAGTTTGAAGGACTTGGGAGCACTGAAGGGTCCAGAGATCCGTATTGAGTTTGGCCACTGACACGCCAATCTTTCGGAGACCCTATAGATACAGTGACATGGAGAGGTCTTTTGATTCAGATGAGGACTCAAGATCTCTGGGATGCAGGTTTGGGTGGAGAGTATGCTTCAGCCACAGTGATGCCAGCCAAGAATGATGTCTATGGCAATTGGGACGGAGAGACGTATGTGCGGTGATTACCGGCCTTAAATTGTCAGACCAAGTCCGATAGGTATGCCAATGGCCGACACTAGAGGAGATCTTCATGATGCCATTTGGGCATTCCAGGTCTTTAGCACGTTGGATTTACGATCCGGATATCACCAGTTGCCGATCAAGGAGGCCGGATAAGCAAAGAAACGGCATTCTGGGGGATCAATGAGCACGGGAAGGATTGCCTATACCAGTGGCGGTTTCTTACCATTTTGGGCTTAAAAACGCTCCCCTGAGTTTCAAAGAGTCATGGACAGGATTCTACCAGGGGTGGAGTTTGCTCGGTGCTACATAGATGACATCATCATCTTTAGTGCTAACGGTGGAGGAGCATGAGAGACACCTTCAGGGTGTAATTTGAGCGCTTGAGGACGCACGGATTGAAGTTACATCCGGGCAAGTGCAAGTTTTTCCACAACCAGATTGAGTATCTGGGTCACATTATAATCCTGGAGGATTGGGGTAACAGCAGACTAAGGTAGAGTCCATTGCCCAGGTTTCCACGCCCCACGGATGTGAGCCGAGTTCGAGCTTTCATGGGGTTAGCAAACTATTACACAGACGGTTTGTTAAGGGATTTATAGTGCCATTGCAAAGGCTCTAACCAAGCTGACCAAGGTGGACCAGGAGTGGCAGTGGGAGATGAGCAAGAACAAGCTTTTTTCAAGAGCTCACAGGCGAGGTTGTCCTCGCGGGCCCATCTTGAGACGACCTATCAGGGGGCGTCCTTTTCAGCTGCATACAGATTGGAGCATGCTTGGGGGCTTTGGAGCGGTGCTCACACAGGTGGATGAATGAGGGAAGAGAGTTCGTAGTGGCTTATGCTAGCCGCTCCGAACAATGCCTGCAGAGTCTAATATAGCTCATATGAGGGAAATGCTTAGCTGCAGTGTGGCCGTGGCACACTTTAGGTGCTATCTATACAACATCTCTTCACCCTTGTCATGGATCACCAACCACTCAAGTGGTTGATGGAGTCAGACAAGCTTGCACGGTGGCAACTCACCTTCAAGAGTATGACTTTCAGGTGGTGCATCGACCGGGTTTGGTCAATCGCAATGCAGATATTGGTTGAGTCGCAATCCATGCACGAGCCAGCAGGATGACACTGGAGCTCGGTGGCATGGTGAGACGGACGAGGAGATGGTGCCCGATGGCATGCATCTGCATTTCTGTGTATCTTGGCAGCGGAAGGCCAGGTTTGGACCTGCAACAGGGATGACTGTAGATAGATCAAGTGTCTGAGGACCCTGAGGCCAACAATGAAGCAGGTGGCGCCAAAGATATACATGAGGATTCAGTTTGTGTGGACTAACCTCCGCACTGGAAGACATTGCAGCCACTGTGACTGCCAAGGAGAAGGATCGGATCCTACAACGAGCCAAGAGTTTCAAGTGGAGGGGACACACCTGCTCCGAGTGTGGGAGGATGGTTGAGTGAGGATTGTGCCTCACCAACACAGCGGGGCCGGTTAGTGGCGGCATGCCCATGAGGAGTTGGGCATTTTGGGGTGCGACGCACTCATAGTCTACTGCAGGGGCATATTGGTGGCGTGGTATGCCACAGAGGTTGCAACAATTTGGTGGCTAGGTGCATGGGTGTGTGACAGGGTGCGTGCTTCATTCAACACCCCTACTCCACAATTGCACCCTCTTCAGATCATGGGATTGGGCTACAGGTGGGAGTCTTGACTTCGCAGGGCCATTGCCACTGACCATGCGTCACAACAAGTACGTGTTGATGATGGTGGAGCACTTCTCCTCTTCTTCCAGGGATTGAGTTGGTTCCATTGCCTGATAAGGCTAGTGAGGGAGCTGCGTATGCATTCTTGGATTGTGGGTGCTTAGAGCCGATTCGGTGCTCCAGCTGAGGTACACTCACGGACCAAGGGAGAGAGTTCTTGGGGAGTTTCAGCTTTGTGTGACAAGGCCTTGATAGACCACCGCCCCCTTCTCGGATCATCCTGAGGCCGATGGCTGGCAGAGAGAGTTGTTCAGACAGTAAATAGGGGGTTGCGCAAGTATGGCTTAGAAGGGACACCTAGGAATTGGGACCTTCGTTACCCTGGTTTAGCCATGGGCTACAGGTTCAGCAAGCAAGCATCACTTGCCTCCTTCGCACCATACTTTCTTCTCTTTGGCCAGAGCCGGATTTGCCCTGCATCCATTCGCAGAGAAGCTGCTGCAGTTCTTAACCTTGATGATCCGGAACGTGTGGGCACGTGCATGTGAGCAGCGTGCAGAAGTTGTTCAAGAAAGTCATGCCATCTTTCAAAAACCTTGCCATCGCACAACACCGTGATACGTTGAGGTATGCTACCATAACGTGGTGGGGCTATCGTCCCGTCCTGGGGTTCGGAGATTCAACCCTGGTGACTATGTTTACCTGCAGCAGACTGCTCCTACGACCTTGGATGTGACTGCAGGACGTGTTATTTTGAGGGTTTTCGAGAGGTCTTGCCCTCAGGCGTCTTGGTCTTGGAGGGTCGGGATGGCATAACTTGGAAGGACCATGTGCGTAATTGTGCGCCATGTCACCTTCCGAATGTCGATGGCAGGATTGACCCAAACCTGGCAGTGTATCTGCAGGTTTGAGGTGCATGTTTGTTGTGGTCTGCTAGAGGGGCAGCCACCATGCTGGTGTGTGATCGATGCTCTTGAGGTTGGCATATGGGCTGCTTGACTCCACCTCTTGAGATGGTTCCGGATGGGGATTGGTTATGTCCACATTGCATTTGGATAGTGGGGAGTGGATACAACCATGGAGGGCTAACAAGAAACTCAGGCCAAGCTACTAGGGGAACCTTAAACACACGAGGTCTTGACTCAAGTTCATAGATGAAGACGGCGACTAACGATGGGCTACTCTTGTTACCCGGCCTCTTTGGTCTATAGAGTTTTGAGTACAACAGGGACCGTGATAGAGGACTTAGTACGGCTGTGGCTATTACATCCGTGTAGCTATCTGGAGGTAGAGGGACCTATCCACCAGCTAGGGGGCGATTGTGGCAGACTACTTTATTGTGCATAATTTGTGTGGTGTGGGTTTGGACAGCAGTAGTTATGTAGCGATACGTATGCGCACGACAGCTGTCAAGTTAAATAAGCACAGTGTGAAAACAACTAGAAAAAGCTCGTTATTTGTTATTTAACACTTGGATTTAGGTCAAGTGTTAAATCAGGTGTCAAGTTTAGTTTTGACACCCTGAACCGCCTTATCTTCACGAGAGCGCAGTCGCGCAGCTCATCTCTCTCGAGTTGAGCCTGCGCGACCGAGCCCTCCTGCATCGTTTAGGACTGAGTGTGCTTTGATGGGAGTATAGGTTTGTTGTGGGTGGAGTCCCCATAGCTTGGGGTGCCCCTGGCTCGACTTCTGTTTTAACGAGTGATAGCGATGGATTTCCTGTTGTTTTCTGGTGTGAACAGTGTGTCTCTTAGCTTGTTCTATCAACGTCGAACTCGTACATTACTTTATTGTGCATATATGTGTGGTGTGGTTTGGACAACGATGTAGTTATGTAGCAATACGTATGCGCACGACAAACAGAAAATAGAAATGCATCGGGAAGTTGATCCTCTACCCCCATGGCTGGTTTCTCCTGTTTAATTCTTGACAAGTGATCCGCTGTAACATGTAATCTTTCCTGGTTTATGACCAACTTCAAAATCAGAACCATGAAGAAGTAATAAACCATCGAGCAACCCTGCCACTAGCTAGTGGTCGATTTGCTAAATGAACTAGAGCCTGAATCAACAATACTTAAGAGCGATTGCCAAGTAAAAATAATGCGGAAACAATGCCTGATGCATCACTGTGTACATGAAATGGTAAATCCCATCTTGGATTTATCAGAATTGGTGCTGGTGTGAGTGCCCTTTTTAGCCCGATGAAGGAGGTTCGACAATGTTTTTTAGAATTACATATTCAAAGGCAATGTTTCGCGAATGGTAGGGTGGTACTGCTCTGTACAGGGGGCCCATTTAGCCTACCGGCCACTTTGCAAAATCCACCCCTCTTGAGATAATGCCCACGATGGCCCCGCTTGCGGGCCACGGCGGAGCCAAGCGCACCGCGGCACTCTTGAAGAAAGAGTATTTCTGGCCCAAATTGAGGAGGAGCCGAGAAGATATGTCAAAGACGGCACCATGCCAACAAACACCGGAGCGAGTATAAAAAGCAATCGGGGCTGTTACAACCTTTTGCCGATCCAGAGGGGAAATTGTCTCGATGGATTTTTCATGACTGCTTTGCCGCTGTCCAAAGGATTATGATGCAATCATGGTGGTGGTGGATAGTTTAGTAAAATGGGCCATTTCATCCCCACCAAGGAGACCGAACGGCGCAGGAGACGGGACGACTTTACTTCGCCCACGTCTTCAAGCATCATGGACTCTCTTCCGAAGGATATTGTCTCGGACCGCGATCCAACGTTAACAAGGAAGGGTTCGAAAGGGTTTGGACGAAAGTGTCTCCTCGTGGACTTTTTGCGTCATTACGACATTCGAATCGTTCAGAGTTACGCCTGCCTTCCGAAAACAACATCATTATCCAACGGTCAGGCCGCGCCGCCTCATGCCACTTCAGTCAATAGAGTGCAGACATGTACCGCATTTTCCGTTCCCCCTCGGAAATGCCGTGCCACATTTCCGTTCGGGAAAGTAATAAAGGTCTCACCTGACAAAAATGCGGTGCCCCGCATTTCCGTCTCGAAAGTTTGAAGGTCTCACATGGATGGAACTGCGGCACTGCATTTCCGTCCCACAACGGAAATGCGGCGCCGCATTTCCATTCTGGTATGTCGGCAAGGTGCGACTCGGACGGAAATGCGGTGCCGCATTTCAGTTCCCGTTGTTCATAATTCTCAATCAGAACGGAAATGCGGTACCGCATTTCCGTTCTGGAGAGTATGAATGTCTTAACCGGTCGGAAATGCGCTGCAGCATTTCCGTCACTCGGCTCCATGCCTCAGATACAAAACGAAAATGCGGCGCCGCATTTCCGTTCTGGAATGTCGGAAGGTGCGACTCGGACGGAAATGCGGTGCCGCATTTCAGTTCCGATGGTTCACGATTTTCAGTCAGAACTGGAAATGCGGTACCGCATTTCCGTTCTGGAGAGTATGAATGTCTCACCCGGATAGAAATGCGGTGCATCATTTCTATCCCTCAGCTCCATGCGTCAGATACAAAACGGAAATGCGGCGCCGCATTTCCGTTCTGGTATGTCGGATGGTGCGACTCGGTTGGAAATGCGGTGCCACATTTCAGTTCCCGTGGTTCTTGATTCTCAATCAGAACGGAAATGCGGTACCGCATTTCCGTTCCACCTTCACATACCGTGCTTGTTGGATGGAAATGCGTTACCGCAGAGTATAAAGGTTTCCCCGGACGGAAACTTGGTGCAGGTTTTCCGTCGCACTGGTGCATGACTAAGATGCAAAACGGAAATGTGGTGCCGTATTTCCGTCCAACAGCAATCGAAAGTATCACTCCGGACGGAAATGCGGAACCTCATTTCCGCATGCGGAACCTGGATGGGTTGCATTGTTCCGAAACAACACAATTGCGGCCTGTCTTGATGAGCACAACTTGGTTGTCTGACCGTTTTAACTAACAGTCCTGGCACTTGTCAGTGCGAACGTTCATGTCTGCACCGAGAATACTGCTGGATCGACCCTCAGGAGAAACTGTCAGGAGATGTTATTTCGTCGCCGAATTGGCCATCATTGTCATACTTACTGGCTATGGAATCACACCTCCCACCTTCATGCATGTAGCTTGAAACAATACTTTCCACTTCAATGTGCGACTTCCAATCGTCGATGGACTCCGCAGATCCACTTACATGGTGCCTGTGAGCCTTGGTCTGCCTTCGTGCGGTCTTTGATGGCTCCGAATTCCTACGCTATAGTTTACTGTCCTCCGCAACTTGGGAGAGCCTGGATCCCAAACAAGGGAGGACTTTGCAGAGTGACTGAAACTTACCTTTGTTCCAAATTCAAGCTCAAACCGGGCACAGTTTATTTGGAAGAAGAAAGGAAGGATGTTCCTGGACAGGTTGACGAGACCATTGTCGTGCTAGGTAACGACGGAGGTTGCGGAATCGAATGGCACGTACCCCTATCAGACACCATCCTGTACCGAGCTGTGGGAATGCCCATTCCCTTTCCGAATCAGTCGCTGCCCACACCATCCACAAAGGAGTCCGGAAACTGACAGGCGGCCACTGCCAACGGAGAGGTATGCAACGATAATCATTCCCGACCTGGACCGTCAAGACCCTCCATAGCTTCTCGCGTGGACGTATTCGACATTTCCGACAAGGAAGATGAGTGCATTGAGGTCCCCATGTCCTTCACACGGTCGTTCAAATCCGACATGGACGTCTCTGCAGGTGCTACGCATGTACCCTCGAGCATAACTCCAACCCGGTCCATTGTGCAGCTCCTACGGCAACATCACCTCGATGGTTCTCGCTCCGAGCTAGCTGCTCTCGACTATGCCAAATTTCCAGTCAGGAAGGTAACGTATCTGCCTCCCGAAGTCGATGGCAATGTCATCTTCGACCTGTTACTTCGTCAAACAAAGCCTCAGGGATGTTAACAGACATGGATCGAAAGCATGACGGACACCCCTGGTGTGTGATGAAGACCAGTAGCACGAAAATTGCTGATGGTGTTCGTGTACGATACGTCCTCTGTGCGGGGAAGCTGAGGTGCCTCAATCCCGCCTGCTTCCACTTTCTCTCCAAAGGAGGGCGGAGAAACGAGATGGATTGGACTGGCACAACGCATCATCCATTCATTGTCTCCAGCCAAGCTCCTGCGGGTACTTTCAAGTGCGCACATTGCAAAGAACCACCGACGTGCATGTCCATGTGCAGAGCCAAGCAATATTACGTAATCCATTTGCTCCCGGACTTGACTAGAGCTTGCATACACGTTGGGGTCTACTGCCACCCCTTGGCGAGAGGCAACATGGGTGAGGTTGTGCAGGAAGCACACGACATCATAAAAGAGGAGGTGAAATTGAGCCCCGGAGCCAGACCAAAGCAGATTTAGCTGAAGGCAGCCCACAAGATTGCTCTTGGCAAAATCATGTCTGAAGATGGTTCAGACCGGGTGCCCTTGAACGAAGAGGAGATGCTTGACCTATTGGAGTCCGTCTCGCACGTTTGTAGTCCGAATGTGCGGAATCACATCGTATCTTGCAAGCAGGAGTTTGGCCGGGGGTCGGACATGCACTCAATCCTGGAGGTGAAACGAATGACTGGATATGACTACATCCAAGGTAGCAGGTTTCCAGGGCAAGGCAACAAATCCGATCGTTGTTACATTTTTAAAATGTCGACGTGTGGGCCTGGGAGTGGAGTCGACTTGGTCACTCGTATGACAACTGGAAACTTGTCGAATGCTTGGGTGATGTTTGATCACATCAAGTGAATTACAAACCATCAGTGGGTGACTATGGGTGCGCATGTTTATGACTATCACTCCAAGAGGCTCATGACGATTGCAATCTACGAGATGAAAGGGGAGGACACACAGTCAGAGATGCATCTGTGGGAGGGCATAAACGAGCAGATGGCAAGGGCGGGATTGCCAGAGCCCAATTTCAGGGGATTCATTGCAGACAACGCTCAGGCCAACTGGGCAGCGGTGCGGCGTGTGTACGGTGAGGACCCCAATGTTCCAATGGAGGGGAAAGAGAGATCTTGTGGATTCCATTGGATGCAGAGTCTATCTCACTACACTACCAAATTTGTTGCTAGCTCATTCCAGGCTGAACACTGTGTCCTTTGTACGGCGTGGAAGGATGCACCCACATTTGATGACGCGGAGGTTAAGTTTGCTATCATCGAGGCTTGGTGGAACACGTCAGGTGCAGTGGAGACAACCAATCTGGGAGCCTTGCACAGCTGGTTAGGGTGGTGGCATTTCCGGTATCGACAGTTCAGACAGTACATGCGGGAGGTATGATGCTGTCATTTTCGTGCAATTGTCTTTCTATTACGGACCTTTCCATTGGTTCCTCACCATTGTTTGTGTCCTTGTAGGAGCGGTGCTTGGATTCCGACACGGACATGCCAAACACGAATATGGCAGAATCAGTGCACTCCTCCTGGCGAGCGTCTTCTGCCGCACATCTGGTGGACGTAGTGACGGCCACAACGGAGGACATCGACAGAGCAATCATGCAGCAAGCCACGTACTACAAGTTCCTGAGCGGGAAACAATGGGGCTTTGGGCCGGACAGGGAGGAATTGTTGGTACGAACAACTTCGAGGTCGAAGAATCCACTGAAATGGGCGACAACATTGCGAGAGAAGATCAAAGGGACGTCTCTGCACCGCAGAGGTAAGCACCTAGAGGGGGACGTCCGTACTCGCCCTGTGAGGCGGATGATTGAAGAGGAACCCGAGTGCGAAGAGGATTCCTGGAGATCCGACAGGAACATTCGGACAGCACCTCGAGGGCCCGTCATGTTGTCGCACAATGTGTCTTCCAGCAGTGGAAGCCCAAGAAATTCCAGATCGCCATCGCCTTCAAGCGGGGATTCCGTGCAAGAAATTCCCACCGCTCGCTTGCCCTAGATTCCGCCCGCTGTTATGCAGTATGGCCAAGCCATTGTGGAGACGACTGTGTCTGCGTCACAGTGGAGAATTGCTCGCACAAAGCCGTCGTTTCGAGGCAGGTGTTCCGCAATTCGAGTGGATACACGGCAACGTTGTTTAGAGATGATAAGGAGGAATCCAGATGGTGTTGTCCAGTTTGATCTTCTTGATTTTTGGTAACCATAATACAATATCCCCGTCCTGGAAAGATTTCTCTTTCCCTTTGGATATTCTTTTCCTTCGTTGTTCCTGAATCCGTGCCATATTATCTACGGCATCTGCTCGAACTTCTTCCAGATGGATTAATTCATATTCCCTGACTCGTAATGATTCTTCTAAGCCCCATCGTTCATGAGTTCCGGTTCGTAGTGTGGGTATCATACATTCAATGGGTAATAGTGCCTTTGCTCCATACACCAGTTGAAATGGTGTATGCTTCGTGGTCACCTTGTATGATGTCCTGAATGCCCATAGTGCTGTGTTCAATTTGGTGTCCCAATCTGTACGATTGGCATTTACTATCTTGGTTAAGATAGTGCATAATATTTTGTTGGTAGATTCAGCCTGACCATTTCCTTGAGGATAGTAAGCAGTACTCTTGTGATGTACAATCATGAACTCCTCCGTCAAGCATTTTATAGCATCATTTATGAAGTGTGATCCCTGATCACTCACAAATTCCAGTGGACAACCAAATCGTGTGATGATGTTTTCATATAAGAATTTGGCTATTGATCTGGCAGTGTTGTCTCTTAGTGCCTTGGCCTCTACCCATTTGGTAGTGTAGTCAGTGGCTGTGAGGATGTATTGGTTTTGTGTGTACCTTGCTGGAGTTTTAATGGGTCCCACGAAGTCTAGCCCCCAGCGCTGAAATGGTTCTGTTGGTAGTATTGGGTGTAGAGTCCCCTTCCCCGTTTGTTCTACTGGTCCCATCCTCTGGTAGACTTCACACTGTTGACAGTGTTCATAAGTATCTCCAAATATAGTAGGCCACCAGTAGCCTGCTAGTAATATTTTCTTTGCTGTCAGGTCCGAACTGAAGTGTCCACCTGCAATTCCTTCGTGTAGTTCTTACATTACTGTTTTGGTTTGGTCTTTATTTACACATCTTCTCATTATGGAGTCAATTCCTCTTTTGTACAAAATCCCTTTGATTAATGTGTATGGCTTGCTTTTCATTGAAAGCTTCCTCCTTTCATCTTTGGTGTAACCTTCAGGAAATTTCCTTGTGTTCAGATAGTATTTGATTGGCCATTGCCAATCATCTTGATCTTGATCTTGAATATCTTCTGATTCTTCTTTGGTGACTGTATAAGCTCCAATACTGATATTGGCCAATTTTTGATTGTCTGTTTCTTCGTTTTCCTTGTCATCTTCTTCTTGTGGATCTGGCTCTCTTCTTCAATAATAAGTCCTTCATCAAGAGGTTCATCTTCATCTGATGAATCCTCTTTTTCATCAGTGTCATCCATGAGTTTAAGAGCATCTGGAAGGTCATAGTCTCCTTGAAACGTTCCCAGAGCATCTATAGGATCTGTCTCTTCATCTGGTGCTTCTGGTTGAACAGTAAACAGAAATGCATCGGGGAGTTGATCCTCTACCCCTGTGGTTGGTTCTCCTGTAGTAATTCTTGACAGATGATCTGCTGTAACATGTAATATTCCTGGTTTATGAACAACTTCAAAGTCATACTCATGAAGAAGTAATAACCATCGAGCAACCCTGCCACTAGCTAGTGGTCGATTTGCTAAATGAACTAGAGCCTGATGATCAACAATAAACTTAAAGCGATTGCCAAGTAAATAATGCCGAAATTTTTGAACAACATAAATCATTGCCAATGCCTCCCTTTCTGTGGTGCTATAATTCTTTTCTGCTGCTGTCAACAATCTGCTTGCATAATAGATTGGTGAATCTATTGTGCTTGTCACATTTTGAGCTAGAACCGCTCCCAAAGCAATGCTTGATGCATCACTGTGTACATGAAATGGTAAATCCCATCTTGGATTTATCAGAATTGGTGCTGCTGTGAGTGCCCTTTTTAGTAAATCAAATGATTCCTAACAAGCTGGAGACCATCGATATTCGGCATCTTGCTTCAGCAGTCTATAGACTAGTGCTGCTCTGTGAGCATATTTGTCCATGTACCTTCTGTAATAGCTCGTCTGTCCCAGAAATCTCTTGAGTTTCTTGTTCTGGATAACCTCCACTTTCTTTGGATCTACTGTAGTGTGAATGCAGGGGAGTGACATTACATTTTGTTTTACCGTTAAGACCTGCATCACTACAACGGGAGTGCCCGGGTACAACTGCAGGAGGGATATATCCCTGCATACAGGTAATTTCATGGGCATACTGTGCTTATGCTTTGCCAGGATAAAAATGGCTAAGTCATGACCATGCATATTTTCATCCGTAGGATGAATGTTTTCATCCCAGGTGTTTAACCTAGAAACGCGGGTTGAGGAAAACGAAGAGGAAGATGACGGGCAACTCTTAGCAGCTGCTGCGAGCAGTGGGGTTGGCAGGGCAGTCTATTTTTGGGAGGTTGTACCTACGCTATGTGACTCTGCTTGGTTTAGAGAGCGGCATTAAGTGCTTCTGCTTGGTATTCTGTGTAAAGGGAAGCGGTGCCGCTTTTCTCGTAGTGATGATCAATTCTTGGAGTAGGAGCATGTAAGAAGAGCGGCGCACCACCGCTGTCGCCATTGCCTTGAAGAAAACAGTTATGGGCAGATGAGCAAGCAAGGAAAACGGCCAGCTGCCGGAAGCACAAGGAAGTGAGTTGTGGGCACAATCAATGGAGGGGATGAGGCATGTGAAGTGCTGGCTGGATGGCAACTCAGGTTATCTGTAATCAAAGCTTATAGCTGCTTTTGTGTCTTCTTACTATAGGACCATGTCAATTCTTAGGGAAGAATTGCACGCATAGAAGGATAGAGTATTTAGTTGGCAAGCCACAGGATGTTCCATAGGATGAAGAGGAGCCATCATGGCATGATAAATATTGGAATCAAGACAAGGAGAATAGGATGAAGTGGCTGCTGATAGGCGATGGTGAGGTGCCATCTTGGCAAGCAGATCCACCGCTTCGCTGGAGGATAAAACAGATAAGTTCGTAGACTATGGGCTTCGGTTTTTGGGGGTGGTGACTTAGAAATTGTTTTGGTGTGGATTTAGGACTGGCTCTTGGTAGAGGAGAAGGAGGTAGAGATATGTGATGGAGGAAAAAGGTTTTGAAAATGGAATGGAGACTCTGGACTTCAAACCAGGATAGGGAAAGGATGGATGCACCTGATGTTATAGTGTCAGTAGGAGAAATGAGTGGGGGAGAGACTGCTTGTCACTGAATCAGAATGGTCACTGTTTGTCTTCATTCTTGTTCTTGTTTCAGTGTTATGAACCTGCACACAATGCTACCCTGGGTATTGACACACTGGAACCAATGTAGACCTAGCTTGGCTGATTGAAAACACCAGTGAGGGTTCCCCTTTTGTAATGAAATCACTGCTAAGAGGAAGGCAACTCAGATCTGCCATGAATTACATGCCTAGTGATTCTCTGCAGATGTCATGGTTTTTCCTCTATCTCCCAGTTGACCATCCCTCATTACCCCTTTTACTGAGCAGCTCTCTCCCTTCCCAAACCTTTTCTCTCTCCTTCCTGCTGTAAAATTCCCCGGCTCATTTTCTTCCAATCAACAGCCTATCTACATACAATGCAAACACATTCAGCCATGTATCCAGTGAATCCAGCCTTGGAATCAAACCTTGGTCACACAAGACATGATCAGCTCTTCCATCAGTCTTTCTCTCACCCAAAACAGACCCTTCACACTGTTTGCCTCCAGGGACAACCTAGTTTGTCAATCAGTTCCCAACCCTTCTACAGATCTGCATCTAAACACCCCAATAGCTCACTTTTGCCCTTTCAGATTTGAACCACAGAGTTCAAATGCTGAGTCCACTCTGAACCAGTTCTAAACTCCACATCAGTGTCAGTTTGTAGCCCCATCCATCTCTTCCTCTTTCTGATTTCAAAGAGGTTACAGCTAACCCTCACTAGTGCTCACATCAACTACACTGGATTGCATTACATCTAATCATCAAAATCCCAGAGCCGCATTGTATGCAGATTCATGATACTGAAGCCAAAGGAACAGAAACAAAACAAACAGCAAGCATTCTGTCATTGTGGGTGAACTACATCTGCCCTCAATCAACACTCCTACAGACATGTGCATCAGATCCATTCATCTCCACCCCATCCTGGTTTGAAGTCCAGAGTCCCCATTCCATTTCTCAAAGTCTTTTTCCTGTCCTCATCACGCTCTCAGTTTGAGAGTCTCTACCAAAATTTCATAACAACGATTCCTAAGTGCCAAAAAGAAGAAGCCTCGTGTCTACAAACTTATCTGTCTTATACTCCAGGTGAAGCGGTGGGTCTGCCTGCCCAAAATGGCACCTCACCATCTCCGTCAGCAGCTACCTTAACTCCTCTTGTCGTCTGGATTTGACGATTCCAGCGTTCATTAAGTCATGACGGCCCTGCTTCAGCCTATGGCAACACCCCTGTAGCCTGCCAACTAACTACCCTATCTCACTATCTAAGCAAATCTATCCTAAGATCTGATATGATCTTATAACAAGAAGACAGTGATCATCTGAAAGCTTCCTGCATCTTTACATTCCACTCTTTACCTCTTTATTTACAGATAACCTGAGTCACCATCCACAAGCCAATCCCTCATTCGCTCTGGCAGATGCTCGTTATGTCGAGCTGCTCTTCATCCTAACTCTCCATTGATTGTGCCAGCAACTCCACCTCCCTGTTCTCTGGCAGCTAGCCGTTTCCCTTGCATGCTCATCCTCCCATGATCATGCTCATCAAGGCAATGGCGGCTCTGGTGGTTGCACAAGATTCGTGACAGCACCGCCTCCCTTCACTTGGCTTGAGCACAACTCTTCCAAGCTGTTCCCTGCATGATTATCCTCCAACAAGCCCTAAGCTACCCATTCACCATAGCAGCGACTGCACCACCTGTTAACTGATTGCTCCATCGCATGCCACACCGATCTCCCTGTAAGCATATCCTCCAAAAATTGATCATTACCAAGAAGATGGCGGCACCGCTTCCCCTGCTGCACAGATTACCAAGTTGTGCCCTTATACTCTACATTAACACTTCTCTTAATGCAAGCCAGAATGCCCCAGTGTAGATGCAATCGCCCTTGACACAATGCCCTGCCAATTCCACTGTTCGCAGCATCTGCTCAGAGCGCCCGTCATCTTCCCCTTCGTCTTCCTCGTCCCGCGTTCCTAGGGTAATCACCAGTGATGAAAGTCATCCATTTTCACGAACGGAAAACGTGCTAGGTTTCATTAACAGAGTTAATTACAAATTCATTGCATCCTTGGCACTGGATCCTTCGTCCTCGTTCCTGGGAGTCATCCAGAGAGCATGGATGTAATCCCATTCATCCTCCGGATGAAAATACGCCTGGTCACGACTTAGCCACTTTCATCCTGGCAAAGTATCAGCATAGTGTGCCCATGAAATAACCTATAGGCAGGGATGAATTCCGCCCATAGCATGTATGAAATAATTTGAGCATCTTCATCCTGGCCAATAGTCCCCCATCGTTCCCATGATGTAACCAAGAAACATGGATGGAATAAATTGCAGGGACAACTCAACCTATTTTCACATTGGTACCAGGGCCCTTCCTTTGTAGCAATGCAGAATCTCAGTGGGTAAAACAAAAATTTAATGTCACTCCCCTGCATTCACACTACACATCGTCAAACTTCGAGTGAACAAACCTTCATGTGTACATTGGCGCTGGAACTGCTCCCAAGGGATTGCAACGAATCATCTCATTGCATCTTTCCTTAGTATCAACTAGTATAGCACAACACCTTCCCCCGAAGGATGAGTGGGTCCTGCTAATTCTCCGCTGAGAGCGAGGCACGTCCCATTCAACAACGGGAATGCCATGCTGGGTGACCACAGGGGAGTGCTCAGGAATCAGGGGAGACAAACTTTCCTCACTATGCCCGTTGCTAGAGCCACCGGATGAAGTGTGCGACCCAATTGGACTCAAACTCGGAGGGGTTGTCTTTGGCAATAGGGACGGACCACAAGCCCTTGTGCGAATGTTGACATCCGCTCACCAGGAATCTTCCTCTCCTTCAGACTGCTCGTTAATTCTTCGTCAAACTGGGCGAGTGCGCACATCCCCCTCCAGAAACTCCCCTCTACGATGAAGCGGAGTCCCCTTAATTGTTGTTTTTACTGCTTTTGCACATTTTACAGGGTCCTTTGAGCGGCCCTAGCCGTGTCTGCCAACAACTCTTCCCTATCCGGTCCGATGCCCCATTGTTTTCCATTTTGGAACTGATAATAGGCAGATTGCTGCTGGATGGACCTGATGATGTCTTCTGTAGTCGCTGTCAGCAGGTCAACCAAGTGAGCAGCGGATGACGCATGCCAGGAGGAGTGCACGGACTCCGCCATGTTAGTTGTTGGCATATTGTGTCGGAATCAATAGTCATATCCTGCAACACATAAGAGCACATATGTGAGGGAATGGAGGAACGTAACACTTCATGTGTAAGAGAAGAACAGTAACTACTGCTTGTAGTCTTGTAGGACTAGACCTGTCGCATGTAGTTCCTGAATTACCGGAATCGGCGCTTGTTGATAGACTCCCATAATATGACCTCTGACCCCTTCAATTCACAGATCGCTATAGTCATTAGTTTCCTGCAATATGGCTCATAAACATGGGCTGCCATTATGACCCAGGCGTGGCCCGTTATGCATTTGATGTGGTCGAACATGACCCAACAATGAGACAGGTCCCCCGACGTCATGCGGTGAACCAAGTCCACGTCACTGCCAGGACCACATGTAGACATCTTGAAGATGTAGCATCTGTCTAGCTCCGAACCTTGACCTAGAAATCGACTCCCATGGATGAAGTCGTACCCACACCACAACATTGTTGATCTGAGTGTTGTCGTAGTCGAGGAGAGCCAGATCAGACCGGGATCCGTCAGCAAACATCCCTCGAAGAATATCGATAACTAAGAGCGGAGGAGTCCCCTTCGACGGGACATGCATCCCTTCGACGGACATATCCATGGCACTCCCCGATGCCTTGGAGGCATTCGAGGGGACCTCCATGCAATCGTCGTCGTCTTCATCATCTGACAAGATGTGAACCTCTGTCTTCCGAGGATGGCATGGCGACGCGGATGTTGGGTGTTTCGTCTTTGAATTCGGGTCCTCTTGCTTGACATTGCGAGCCCCACAAGTTGCCGACTCCTTTGTAGACAGAGTATGAAATGACATTCCTTTTGAGAATAACAAATTCTCCCCAACAGCTCGATACGACATAGTGTCTGACGGAGGAACGACCCATTCAATCCCATTGCCATTGTCTTGCGACAACATGACCAAAAATTCGTGAACTTGCCCATCCGAATTCCTCCTCTCTTCTTCCAAGAAGACTTTCCCTAAATGGAGTCCGAAACGATTACAGAGATAACTCTCTTTCATCAAATACACTCCGCCCACTGCAGGAACTTGTGTCTGGCCGTGTGGGGTGGGCAACAGACGATAGCAGAATTGGAAGACGACGTGGAAATCCGCAAGAAAAAGCAATTACAGGTCACGGCACAAGTCTCATATGAGTGCATTCAGTGATATCAGCTGAGGGAAGAGGATATGGTTCACGGAGCTAGGTGTCGAGAGGCTCGTTGCAGAACACGAATTGACAGTAATGTTTTTATCGATCCGACTATGATAAGAAAGATATCTGCAATATTCCTCTGACAATCTTCTTAATGGGCAACGTTCATCGTATGAATACCCACACACTTAGTGGATGAGTATTATTAAGTTGAATCCCGTTCCACGGTTATATTCATGCAGGTAGCGAATATAACAATATCCGCATAGCAACGGTCCGGACCAGGTCGGATGAACTATCTGGAAAGAGGTCCGTGCAGTTAAGGCTTTAAATAACTTAATAGGTATTGAATGAACAACTCCAATAAGCCAGTATAAATCATCCAGTACCATCACTTCTTAAGACGCCGCCACAAAAAAGGTTAATGGTGTAAAATGTTTCATTGGAACGGGGGCTTGTTGCCTATAACGGCGCCGTTATAGGCCTTGCCGAATGAATGTTGACACGGCTTCATTTCGATGTCGAATAACATTAATCCCCATATGTCATGGAAGAACTGGTGGAGGATCAAGCGATAATAGCCACAACAGCAGCCAGCGCAGCAGTGCCCACGTCGTCGTACAGCTACAACTACGGATAATCGAAAACCTTTTTTGTCTCATATTTCGATGTTCAGAGAAGGGTTCAGTGTGTAAAATGTGTCATCGGAATGGGGGCCAGTATTCTAGGCGCCGTGAAAAGCACAGATGTGTCAAAGGCCCTTCCAACTCTGCCAAGCATTAACTGCGCCGTTATTGGATGAACATGAGCACGGACAGACTGTCTATTGGAATGCACATCGAGTATCATGGAGCTTTAACCATCCTTGGCATTAAATAACTGCGCCGTTATTGGATGAATGAGGGACAACTGATTATCTGCCAATTCGATCCTGCTGACTTTCATCCAAAAAGATCATCCAATAACGGCGCAGTTACTGGATGTACAAGGGCTATTGCATATACTCATCCATCCTTGGGAAGCAGTCACTATTTGGTTATTGGATGTAGAATGACAACTGAAGGATGGACCACTCGAATAGGACTCACATTCATCCTGATGCTCATCCAATAACGGCGCAGTTATTGGATGAACAGAGAAAGTTGAAAGAAGAATAAGTTCGAAGGTCTCGCGCAGTTATTGGATGAACGGGAACTTGGCTAGAGCATCATCCATCCCTTGCAAGCAATAACTGCGCTGTTATTGGATGAAAATGGGCAGGTGTTGGACGGATAACGAGGATGGGGTCACGTTCATCCTCATGCATCATCCAATAACTGCGCAGTTATTGGATGAAAATGGACAGGTGTGTGACGAATAACTTGCAGGGTCACGTTCATCCTCATGCATAATCCAAAACTGCGCAATAATTGGATGAACGAGGGTTGGGCCATAAGATCATCCTTCCCTGACAAGCAATAACTGCGCAGTTATTGGATGAGAACTTGCAGGTGGAGGATGGAGCATTTCAATAGGGCTCACATTCATCCTCATGCTCATCCAATAACTGCGGAGTTATTGGATGAAAACATAGTGGTATTGGACAGATAACTTGGATGGGGTCGCGTTCATCCTCATGCATCATCCAATAACTGCGCAGTTATTGGATGAGAACTTGCAGATGGAGCATTTGAATAGGGCTCACATTCATCCTCGTGCTCATCCAATAACTGCGCAGTTATCGGATGAAAACATGACGGATAACTTGGATGGGGTCGCGTTCATCCTCATGCATCATCCAATAACTGCGTAGTTATTGGATGAACGGGGGTTGGGCCAGAAGATCATCCTTCCCTGACAAGCAATAACTGCGCAGTTATTGGATGAGAACTTGTTGGTGGAGGATGGAGCATTTGAATACAGCTGACGTTCATCCTCGTGCTCATCCAATAACTGCGCAGTTATTGGATGGACAAGGAATAGTCCAGATGTCCATCCATCCCTGACTAGCATTATAAGCGCAATTATTCGATGAATAAAGGACGGATTATTTGAATACTCAATTCCTTCATCCTCCTTCATAATCATAGAGTGACCGTTTATGGATGACATGACTATGGAAGCATTAACTGCGCCGTTCTTGGATCCCAATAGACAGGTTGACGGATATGTTGCATGGTTGGTGGCGGCCAATATTCGAGTGCCCCGTGCCTTTGCTATTTTGATACTGCTATAGTGTACATTGCACTTGTTCAATCCCCATTCACGAGCGCTGACGTCCCCATTCTTGTGCAGATCGCTCTCTCGCGTTATTTGCCGTGCTTCCAACTTCATGCAGAATAGCCATCCGCAGGACGGGTCCCTCCCTGCAGTAAGACAGAAGAGACGACACCTGAAGAAGCTGTACTACGGAAGGGGCCGAAGCGTCCGCAACGAATGGAGCGCCTTGTGGAGACCGTCGCGGCTGCTGAAGAGCTCACCATCGTTCAGCCTCAGGTGAGAATCTCAACAACCAAATATATGTGCACGACAGAACAGCAGAGCTCATGTATGACAGCGTAGGTCTGTTTCTCGCGAGTATCTCTTGCATCTCTCGCGTAGAAGTTTAAGCAGACTTGTTTTCTCTGTATTTAATTGTTTCACAGGTCTGTGCTGGTGGGGTGGGTGCAGGATGTTGAACAAGGAAGTACACAACCACCTCCGGTATCGCAGATGGAAATAACGGTGCCGTTATTGCCCGGGCTAGTTTACCGCACCCATTCCTTCCATGTCCGCACCTATTCAGGCAATAACGGTGTCGTTATTGCTGCGTTTTGGTAGGCTTCCATGCCTGTGAGTAGCCTTCGGGAGGATGCTGTTTGATGTTGGCACGAACTATAACGGTGCAGTTATAGGCACAAATAGGGGAGCTTCAGTGGTGGCTTGCTGATGTGCCTCCTGTTGCATGTTCAGCTACATTCGGTTTGAGCTGCTTCCCAATGGAGCCATACCAAGAGAGCCACCTTTTTTTTTGGCATGGCGGACGCCAAGGGAAGATTAGTCAATGTACTGCAAGGACATTTTGAAGGACTGACATCCGGAACACCTCGTACATTACCCCTGGTACATAGACCTACCTGCATTGCAAAAGAGATGCAACTGAAGTCAGATGCATTGGAGAGAATAAAGGCAAATCCAGCGAGGGGGGGGGCTTCTCGGTCACAGGAGAAAGCCCTTGCTAAGTCCAGCAAAGTTGCTGTAGCGATCAAAGAGACGATGGCCGAGCAGACTAAAGGTGTGAAGAAAAGAACCAGAACCAAGAAAGACGCGCAAAAGACACCAACACCAACAAAGAAGAAGGGAGGTGGGAGGCAGGAAGAGGAAGGGGGTGATCAAGACGTGGCAGAGGCCATGGGTGACGCGATGCAAGCCAAAGTGCCAACAAATGAGAGGTCTCATGGATCCCACAGGAAGCTAGCTTTTGATGCAAGTCTTGGGCACCCGTTCTCCGTAGTTGTCACACCCGAGCGAGATGTTCCAGATCCTCCATCCCTCATCTAGTGCTACAATGAGTCGTTCGTCAGCGTCCTCGACAAGCGAGCGAAGCAAGCGTTGGCTCAAAAAGCGGCAGCCGCAGGGAAGTCTAAGGGCAAACAGAAAGCAACATTGCCTCAGGTGGCAGACTCTCTCGGATGGAATGCAATGATAGAGTTTTTGCACAGGCCAGCCAGGGAATAACCAGTCCTATGAAAGGGAGGGAGATGCAGTCTGCTGTCGATATGGTTTTGGTGGATATTCCGGATGGAGAAGTCCCCAGTGGAATGCAGGATGTCCCCTCCTGGAATATGCCTGACGAGGGAGTCCGCAGCCACTCTTTTGGTCTCTGCGGGACTATTCTCGACAATAATGGGTCCATAGTTGTCATTGCACCACCGAAGCAACGGACACCATGGTGGCCACCTGGACTACGGAGAGCACCACCACACCAGTGCTGAAGAGAACATGGCCCTATATGAACACAGTTGGATTAAGAAAGGTAAGAATCACTCCCTCCGCACTCATTTGCTATTCTCTATTCATATTCGACTCGCCTGTTCTCTCTGATTGATCTCGCCTATCTGAGGTCCTGTGAAGGTCACTTTCAAAAATTTCCAACCGACGTGCAAAAAAATATAGAGTGCAATTTATTCACAAAAGATAAAATTAGAAAAACATTTAAAAATAATAAACGGTACATTATATTGTGATCAGTGAATTTAAATTATATAAGGTATAAAACAATATCTGATTTAAAAAATATATATAGGGTTGAGATAAATATTTATGAAAAATTCTAAAAATATATACATATTCTTAGGGGAAAACTTAATACTTATGAAAAAATAGTGGCTAGGTAGGATTCAAAAAATTAGAAGGAAGGCAAGGAGCAGGTGGAGGATATCACGACAGCCTATGGATCTCCTAAATAGACCAACCACATCAGTTATGTCTGGACAATTTAAATTCAAATATGATTATATCGACAACATGTGGGTAGATGTAGATTCAATTATTAGTTCAGTCACTATGATTTTCGATAGAGCGCAAAACGTTTATACTTTAATACGGATGATGCGAATGCTTTAAATGAATTTATTTCAACCAAATAATATATTCATTTGTCTTGTAAAAAATAATCTTTTATTGTATTATTAATATAGGACGCCTAATATTTGTTTATATTACAAAATTATGTAATTATAGGGTAATAAAAAATATCCAAAGTAAAAATAATACCCCCCTACAAAATACCCATTTATCATGCCCTATCTCCTCCGGGTTTGTGGTGTTTGGTGGAGACACTGTGCAATGTGCTCGTGAAGAAGAATTCATCCTTTCAGTTTAGGCGCGATGGATGCCTTGGCAACCTCATTGTCAACCCCGTGGAGTATGACGTTCTCTTCAACTGTGTTTTGCACAGCAGCCTACCAGGCGACAACGAAGGCGTTCCACTCTGTTATGGCAGGACAAGAAGCATGCGTTTATCCAAACACTTATGGTGATATGCACAGACGTGGGGGGAAGGGTCCTTGATTTGACAGGGGGAATAGGTATTCATTGATCCCAAGACATGTATAACTGCACAGTTATTCCATGAGCTTTTGCATTTCCAATTTTGTTCCTGTTCCCATTGAATAGATGCCAGACCTCTCGTTGGGTATAACTGTGCCGTTATACTTGTTCTGCCCTTTTGCTTTGCACAGGTTTATACCTTACGCATCCTCGACACTGTGCTTGTTTCCATTTGTAGGGGCCTCCGTGTGGGCAGGTCGAGACACCCAAAGGCATGTTTTTGCTTTTGAGGAGGACATAGAGGTCTAGAAGTCTCTTCTGGATGGGCTCCAACGCATGTCTTCCAAGAACAAACCTGAAGTCATGAAGACCTCATCCGAGTCAGAGGAGGGTCTTTGTGAAACCAAAGAAGCAGCAACGTGTTGTTCCCAAACAAAAGTGTCCAACATTTGGGGATTTCCAATGAGTTCCACATAGTAAGTCCCTCTGTAGTGCTTGGGGGTCCCTCCCCATCATTTCCTTTTGCTGAATCCTGCACATTCCATTCACTCTAGTAATAACATTCCTTCTGCAGGACTGATGATGCTATAGAGCAGGAACCCCTTTCCCGTCGTCGCAGGGGTGTCAATAAGCCTTCTATGCTCAAAATGATTTCTTCTCTAGTCCAGTTAAGTCATTTGACTTGCCATCTTACGCAGACAAGCTTGCACGGATCTCTATCAGACGACACCCTAAGCCAAGTAAAGTGCAGCGTGTTTTGGCTGCATATAAGGATAGAAAAAAAGAGGCAAAGATGTCTAGAAGGGCTAGAAGGCCTAGACCTTATGTGTTAGAATCAGCATCGGAGAGTGATGGTGAGGATGATTCGAGGTCCAGTGGAGGGTTCCAGAAGGAGAGGACGGCCATTTTGAGCGTAGCTCTGGTAGTGGTGGTGGTGAGCATGAAGCAAAATGCCACCAGCGATGTGGATTCCACTATCGGATCTTCACCCAATTCTTCGGGAAGTCCAGGTGCTCGTTCACACCACACGCATGTGGGTGCAGCAGAGTCCACGGTTTAGGGTCTGCCTTAGCAATTTTCTAAACTCGCTTTGTTTGGACTTGAAATTTTAAGAAACAATGTTGGGACCGTCCTTCTCTTCCCACCTTCTATGGCTTGCTTGTGGTGCTTCTTATACTGTCGGGATCTTCAGAACTCCACACCATTGATCTATATTTCATGTACAATTTCCCAACAATCGGGCAATTTCACTTGCACTGCTATATAAATGTGATTCATCTTCCACCTTCGAATTTTCTGTGAGGGGCTCTGCATGCAAAGCCCACTACTTGTACGTATAGCAGGCCCTCATATAGCTCTGCAAGCTTTAGTGATAATTTCACAAACACAGCCCCCATGTCCAAATTGACGATTTGAATTGATGAAATTGGTGAAATTGATGAAATTTCAGCACATGAAGTTGCAATCCGTCAGTTGAAATCGACAATTCAAACACATGAAATTCACAATTTCAATAGATCATTTTGGTAATTTCCTCAGTTGAAATCGCCAATTTGAACCATTGAATTTAACAATTTCAATACATGAAATTGTGAATTTGAACACATGAAATTAACAATTTAAAAGGAAACCAGCATGTAGCCCAGTGGTAATGGGCGCATGCCACGTTGGATGTGGTTGTGGGTTCAAACCATGGTCTGGTGTGTCATGAAGGTGTCCACCTTCTTAGCGGAAGGCAGTAGCCCTTGGGGGTGAAGTGACTCCATAAGTGACTCCATAAGTCATACTTTTTTTTAACAATTTAAATAGATTGAATTGACAATTTCATCACATGTTATGGTAATTTCTCTACATCCATTCCCTCGGACGGGGCAGGGGTATTTGGCAGTCATAGTAGGCACCGACCATGACACGGGGGTGGGATCTTTGGGGGTCATAGTCGGTGGCGACTATTGGGCACAGGTGGGATCTTTGGGAGTTGTAGTCGGTAATGACTACTTTACGGGGGTTTAATAGTTAGGAGTCTGAGTACTTGTGTGCACTTGCCAATAGTGTGCATGTCCATCTGGAGTCATATTTTCGTGCACTTTTGCAGGTACCTAAACTTTTATTTGCTCGCCAAAAAACATATCAAGTGTATGCCAGCCATGGTCACACAATGGGCTAATGAGCGGCCTGACTGCACAATGTACAACGGAAGGCAGTTGGCCGAGTACCTCAAAATCACCCATCTGCCTTGCTACTTGTGGTTGGGCTTGCCATCGAATTTCATTCCTGACGCGGAGCTGGGAGTGTACAAGAAGTTTCCAACACTATGCTGAACGAGATGTGGTGTCATGGAACACGATGCTTGCAGGGTATGCACAGCAGGGACGTGGTATGGA